>JAODUO010003677.1:5000-13591 GCA_025642075.2 Ridgeia piscesae | reverse complement strand
GAGACAGAGAGTTAGTCGGTGTTACTTGAGGAGACAGAGAGTTAATCGGTGTTACTTGAGGAGACAGAGAGTTAGTCGGTGTTACTTGAGGAGACAGAGAGTTAGTCGGTGTTACTTGAGGAGACAGAGAGTTAATCGATGTTACTTGAGGAGACAGAGAGTTAATCGATGTTACTTGAGGAGACAGAGAGTTAATCGATGTTACTTGAGGAGACAGAGAGTTAATCGATGTTACTTGAGGAGACATAGAGTTAATCGATGTTACTAGAGGAGACAGAGAGTTAATCGGTGTTACTAGAGGAGACAGAGAGTTAATCAGTGTTATTTGAGGAGACACTGAGAAGCGGTATCATTTAAGGAGACAGTGTTAATCGGTGTTATTTAAGGAGAGAATAGTAATCCGTGTAACTTGAGGAGACGGTGTTAATCGGTGTTTCGTTGATTTATGCAATTTTTCCAATCTCTTTTCAATTTCATTTTTCTGTTACAGTCTGTCTTGTGCCGCAGTATTTCTTGTGCAATGATCCTTCTTCTTCGATCGATTCCCCCGTAAGATGGTTTAGCGAGAATGCACCGATGACACACAAATGGATGACAAAACAAATGGATTATAAAACGGACTGTGTTCAATTTATGATTATTTGAATATGTGTGCTGACGATTTAACGAATATTCAACCGCCATAGAGATTATTAAATATATGTGTGGTATTGTTGTAGATGTGGAACAAAAACACGTCTTAAAATAAGTTGTAGTAGCGCCGTGAATCAGAAGCTAGACCATCAAACAACCAACTAAGAGACCCTGGGTTTGAGTTCTATGCTGTTGTGTAAAACATTGGGCACACTACATTGCTCAAGTTCACGCAGCTGTATGTATGAGTACCTGGTGGATATTTGTGTACGAATAATCTTCGCGCAATAATTCCAATGTGGCTGAATGTTTCCCAGATAAGCCGAGATGGTATTGGATTTAACAAATTTAACATGGGATATAATGTAAAGCGCTTTGAGCATTCCTGAAGATTGGATACTGCGCTATATAAGAATATAAGAACTTTACGAAAAAGAGTAATTATAGTATATTTTAGTAATTTTAAAAACACATTGAACCCTGTTGACGGATATCCTCTTTTATGACGTTGATTAGCGGGGACATCCATTATACTGATAAGACGTGTGGCTTAAGAGGACAAAAGTACACATTATGGCGTTGCTAATATACGGATATTCAAAGATGAACAATTTGAGAAAATAAGTTGAAATATTAAGAGGTTTAACAGCGGTACTGGTGAAAATAGGTCACGTGGAACGGATGCCAGCCGATAAGTTGACAAAGACGGCAGAAACATTAAAACATCAAGAAGATAGAAGAAGAAACAGACTGCAGTAGAGGTGGGAAGACTTCTTGAGTAGGGACGAGAAACGATCAGAGGAGGACATAAGAACGGACGATCAGAGTTTTTGAATCGATTCTCACCCTTGTAGCACAGCGAGCAATGAGAAGACTGTGATGTGATATGTTACTACTGTTGTTGTAGATATGGACGAGTGCACGTCCAGCCCATGTCAAAATGGCGGCACGTGCAGGGACGAAGTGAACGGGTTCACCTGCAAATGCATCACGGGATACATTGGGAGTGGCTGTAGCAACAGTAAGCACATATACATATACGTGTATCGTATTCGAATGAACACAAACATGTGCACATAATTAATAAGTATAGTATCCTTCTGCAGTTGTCGTATTCATCGCGGTAGTTTAAATGTGTCGATGTGCATATAACTAGTTTAGTCAGTCAAACTAACACTTCATGTTCTGATGAGAAATAATGGCGAAAGTTTGAGAAGAACCTATTTCGGAATAAATATGGCAAAAGTTTGGCATGGATATCACTCGCGTTACAATGTACGAGTAATACAAGTGACAACAACACCGGTGACATATTCACGAGTAACAGACGTGACAACAACACCAGTGACATATTTTCGAGTAATAGAAGTGACAATAATACCAGTGACATATTCTGACGTCCCAATACATTAGTAACACCATTGACGTGCAACAAATTGGTAACACCATTGACGTGCAATAAATTAGTAACACCATTGACGTGCAACAAATTAGTAACACCATTGACGTGCAACAAATTGGTAACACCAGAGACGTCCAATAAAATGTTTTACACATGAAACGTCAGCGTACGTGATGTGTGCTTATTCTTTGTATCTTTTTATTTCAGTTTGCATGATGTGGACCTGTTATTTCTATGTTTTGGTGTCACACAAAAAACGTCGAAATACGTAATGTAATAGACAGACAAAGAAGACACAAATATGACATTTGGAGAAATCCCACATTGATATCGTGATAATTAGAGACAACTAAATTGGAGAAACCAAGTGTTGTGTTTTTTCTTTCAAATATCCCTGTATTTTTTGCAGCTGCGCCTGTTTGTCCTCTTTTGGTTGCTACAGATATCTTTGTAATTGCAAATATCTTTGTATTTGTGGTTGCAGCTGCGCCTGTTTGTCCTCCTTTGGTTGCTACAGATATCTTTGTAATTGCAAATATCTTTGTATTTGTGGTTGCAGCTGCGCCTGTTTGTCCTCCTTTGGTTGCTACAGATATCTTTGTAATTGCAAATATCTTTGTATTTGTGGTTGCAGCTGCGTCAGTTTGTCCTCCTTTGGTTGCTACAGATATCTTTGTAATTGCAAATATCTTTGTATTTGTGGTTGCAGCTGCGCCTGTTTGTCCTCCTTTGGTTGCTACAGATATCTTTGTAATTGCAAATATCTTTGTATTTGTGGTTGCAGCTGCGCCTGTTTGTCCTCCTTTGGTTGCTACAGATATCTTTGTAATTGCAAATATCTTTGTATGTGTGGTTGCAGCTGCGCCTGTTTGTCCTCCTTTGGTTGCTACAGATATCTTTGTAATTGCAAATATCTTTGTATTTGTGGTTGCAGCTGCGCCTGTTTGTCCTCCTTTGGTTGCTACAGATATCTTTGTAATTGCAAATATCTTTGTATGTGTGGTTGCAGCTGCGCCTGTTTGTCCTCCTTTGGTTGCTACAGATATCTTTGTAATTGCAAATATCTTTGTATGTGTGGTTGCAGCTGCGCCTGTTTGTCCTCCTTTGGTTGCTACAGATATCTTTGTAATTGCAAATATCTTTGTATGTGTGGTTGCAGCTGCGCCTGTTTGTCCTCTTGTGGTTGCCACGATTAGTTCCGTCTGGAAGATTCCTGTTGTAACCTCCGGAGAACGCCCCAGGCACGGTCAAGCGAAACGTCTGCAGATCAATGGAGGTATTTATATGTATATATGGATTATTATTATTATGTATTAAAAAAGTAAATAATAATAATAATAATAATAATAAAGCTTTATTGCCATATTCAACGTGCGTTACATGATGAATTGGAATGTAGCCTGGCCATGACTCATATAGTGCCTATATATACAATAAAATGAAATATGGCAAATAAATATAAGATATAGATATAAGATATACATTGTACATAATTGGTTCTTTAAAATGTTTTTTTAATATAATAAATAAATAAAGACAAAATTTAAATAATAGATTATCTATTTAACAATAATTGTGGTGTAAACTAGTTAATAAATAAATAAATACATATATATATATATATATATATAAAATGTCCTTTAAAATTGTTTAATATATATATATATATATATATACATATATGTATAAATTATCTTCTAAAATATAATTTAAATTAGTAAACATACATTATAAGAGGACTAAAATAAACATCACTAAGCATCTACATACTTTAAACGTTGATAATTATATATCTGAGAAATTTCTTAAAATGTGCTAAACGTCGATAAAAGATAGTTCGTGTCGGCGAGTTTTCATAATGTTATTATATTGAAAGGTTTCTCTCCTCAATGTGTTTAAGCATTGAACATGATAGACATACAAATTATGTATTATATATATATATATATATATATATATATATATATAATTTATATAAAAACTTGCATGCACACACACACACACACACACACACATATATATATATATATATATATATATATATATATATATATATATATATATGTGCATGCATAGTGTTTATATAAATTATATATATATATATATATATATATATATATATATATATATATATGTTATTGCCACTGAGGTGATTTTGATTGTCGCCTAGGCTACGGGCTACACACTAGCTGTGTCGATAGGCTGGTCAATTGGGTGACTAGTTGTTTAGTAAAAAGGTTCGTCATAACTATCAACATAAAAGCTAAACACGTCGACTTTGCAAACATTTTGTCATGTCTTTGGTATAAGTTTTGGCCGTAAATGTTTTTTTTTCTTTGAGACAAAAATCATAAGGTATATCTGCAGGTGTTATTAATCTAGCAGATGCCACGTTATCATTGTAGCGTTATTCATGCATATAACCATTATCAACGTTATACGCAAGCATTGCTTTATGTAGGTCAAGTGCTTCATTCTGTCAGTGACACCGCATATGTTATGTATGTATACTTACATGCATGCATGTATGTATACATCTTTGCATGCATGCATACATGCAGTTACCTCTCAAACAAAATTATTGCTTGCAGTTATCAAACTACTTAATTTCATACACTTTATCGCATGCAATTACTTTTCAAATTACCTTGCATGCAGCTGCCTCTTAAACTACTTTGGATGCAGTGATATATTAAACTATTTTACGCCCAGTTACCTCTCAAATAATGTTATAGCAGAACACTTATTTGCATGCAATTACCACTTACTACTTTGCATGCAGTTATCTCGCAAAATATGTTGCTGTATTATAACTTGCACATCTATGCATAACATGGGTGTTATCTCCGTAAAACAATAATTGGGTTTTAAGCGAATTATTCTGAATTGAAACCACATGACTTTTTTATTATGCAGCTCAATTATACTGTCCATTCAAGCACGCTCTGTGAATTGTGCAAAGAACGTTGACAAATATTTTTTGATGACGTGGAACCGTAAAAACCGATGTCCGGCGGACATATCTATGATATATATTATAATTTGTTTTATTGTACTATAGTACAATATACTTTATATATTAATACTTTATTTCACGGACACCACAAAATAATTTCCCCATGAGGTTTAGTTTGATTTGGCTCGGCTCGGCTCGGCTCGGCTCGGCTCGGCTCGGCTCGGCTCGGCTCGGCTCGGCTCGGCTCGGCTCGGCTCGGCTCGGCTCGGCTCGGCTCGGCTCGGCTCGGCTCGGCTCGGCTCGGCTCGGCTCGGCTCGGCTCGGCTCGGCTCGGCTCGGCTCGGCTCGGCTCGGCTCGGCTCGGCTCGGCTCGGCTCGGCTCGGCTCGGCTCGGCTCGGCTCGGCTCGGCTCGGCTCGGCTCGGACCCGACCCGACCCGACCCGACCCGACCCGACCCGACCCGACCCGACCCGACCCGACACGACACGACACGACACGACACGACACGACACGACACGACACGACACGACACGACACGACACGACACGACACGACACGACACGACACGACACGACACGACACGACACGACACGACACGACACGACACGACACGACACGACACGACACGACACGACACGACACGACACGACACGACACGACACGACACGACACGACACGACACGACTTATTTGAATAGAATCGGCAAAGCCCAAACTAGAAACTCCGCATACGTCGATATTAGTTTTCTTGCTTGGATTTAAAAAAAATTATTAAAATTATTAATAATAAAAAATAATAATTACATGAATATTAATAATAATAATAATGTTATAATGTAATTAATAATACGAAAGTGATCTAAACAAGCCCGTAGTAGGGCTCGACTGGAAGACAGCCTCTGTTTTGGAGGTTGGTAGAAAACGGGTTGTTTTGATTACGTTGCAATTTATGTATCCAGTACGTAGCGATTTGCTTACGTCATAATAGAAATAATGCGCGAGATCTCCGCCAAGCTCTGCTATTGCTAACAGTGTTGAAACTGGCTAAATATGTGAATTGTATTGCTACCGCGACATGGCATCTCCTAGAGACAATATTACTGTACAGGCCTCACACTTTAACAGTTTTCCCTTATCGTTTTTTCTGAAACAAGAATTTCTGCAAAATGTACGACAAAAAGCACGTGTTCAGGCAGCCATTTTGCTATAACATGACGGAGTTTGCTAAGCAACCTGGATATGTTAATTGCTGTGGTTAATAAAACGTGTTGTTCTGATTACGTTGAGCTTGACCAGAACATGTTGTTCGGATTACGCTGCAATTGTTGTGATTGACAAAAACGTGTTGTTCTGATTGTGTTGCAATTGCTGAGATGAATAAAACGTGTTATTCTGATTGTGTTGCAATTGCTGAGATGAATAAAATGTGTTGTTCTGATTGTGCTTCAATTGCTGAGATGGATAAAATGTGTTGTTCTGATTGTGTTGCAATTGCTGAGATGGATAAAACGTGTTATTCTGATTGTGCTGCAGTTGCTGAGATGGATAAAACGTGTTGTTCTGATTGTGCTGCAATTGCTGAGATGGATAAAACGTGTTATTCTGATTGTGTTGCAATTGCTGAGATGGATAAAACGTGTTGTTCTGATTGTGTTGCAATTGCTGAGATGGATAAAAACGTGTTGTTCTGATTGTGTTGCAATTGCTGAGATGAATAAAACGTGTTGTTCTGATTGTGTTGCAATTGCTGAGATGGATAAAACGTATTGTTCTGATTGTGTTGCAATTGCTGAGATGGATAAAACGTGTGTTCTGATTGTGTTGCAATTGCTGAGATGGATAAAACGTGTTGTTCTGATTGTGTTGCAATTGCTGAGATGGATAAAACGTGTTGTTCTGATTGTGTTGCAATTGCTGAGATGGATAAAACGTGTTGTTCTGATTGTGTTGCAATTGCTGAGATGAATAAAACGTGTTGTTCTGATTGTGTTGCAATTGCTGAGATGGATAAAACGTGTTGTTCTGATTGTGTTGCAATTGCTGAGATGGATCAAATGTGTTGTTTTGATTACGTTACAACTGTTGTGGTTGACAAGACGTGTGGACCTGGTCTTGGATACTGACTGCCGGGACATATTCAAGTAGTCGGCGTGGTTGTGTCACGTACTATTTATTCGTCGCGGAGATAAAAATATTTATTATTATATTAACGCGTATTCCATTGTGTTTGTAGTAGGCATAACTGGCGTGGCAACTGATGACATTCGTGGTTACATCTACTGGACTGACATTGAGGCAAAGATTATCGGGCGCCTAGATGTGCGTGATGGAACTACGTCAGACGTCGTCACTAGTAAGCTCTTTTAGAAAAAATATTTGCGAAATTAAATGGAGGTCATGACATGTAAATGTTAGTTCTTAGAACGAGTGAAGTGGTGATTCCGTGAGACTGTTTTAATGCAATTGCAACACAATCAGAACAACACGTTTTTATCCATCTCAGCAATTGCAACACAATCAGAACAACACACTTTATCCATCTCAACAATTGCAACACAATCTCGACATCTCTGGGAAGATTTCCGCTATTCTGCAATTATTGCGCTACGATCATTTGAAACGTCACCCCATCCACATTGTCTATTGCCTGAAACTCCTTCGTACAAGTGAGTCAGATGTCACCTGGGCAAAACAGAGAAAATATGATCCGAAACGATTGCATACATCTCTCGACTGCCAATCCAATGCTCCGGCTACTCTGCACATGTTTTCTGGCCTTCGTTGTTTTATAAATTAAAATAGTACTCTTAGGCCAAAAGAATAAATAGTTTATACAACTCGTCATCTTGCACCTAACAGCCAGAACCATTGTTGTCTTTGTTGGAGGTTTAGTCCGCGAAAAGAAAACAGAACATTACGATGATATGTAACTGGTCCGGGTAAAGCTATCAGTACAAGTCCAACGGAATCATTAGCGAAAGTACTTTTGTTTCTACAGGCACAAGTAAAAGCGCCTATTGTAGTGATGTGTTAATCAGCAATAAGCGTCTTAGCAGGAATACGTGACTGTATGGCTGCAAAAGAGCCTGCATCCGGGGACGCGACGTGGCTATCGGCAATATTGGTCTGAACCTGAATACCATCCAGCCTTGTCGTTTTCTTCTTTGGCTGACCAAAAACATGCACATTGTCGTCTCAGTCTAAACATTTCAGTTCTCTGAGTCAAATGTGTTTAAATCACCTAGTTATTAAAGAACTGTGATCAGTACAACACATTTAGTGGCGTAAATATTACAGATGGAGGTGTACGATGTCAAAATCGCGTTAAGCTACCACCAGTAATAGAATATAAACATGTTTAACATTTCCAAGTAAAATGAAAGCCTATCTATAGAATATGATATTCATGACTCCATTACATGGTTATGCCTCTTTGGCACCTAGTATTTCCAAAAACAAAGTAACCATGTGATGTCTGTCTCTGCAGGTCAAATAAAATTCCTCAATAAATGTCGATAGAGCAGTGTTGGACAAGACGCGTTCCTGCTCTATACGATGTGTTCAATGTATAAACGTGAATAGCTCAGACATAGTCTCTGA
>JAODUO010003676.1:0-17500 GCA_025642075.2 Ridgeia piscesae | reverse complement strand
CATACGTGTTATTTATAAATGCTGTGGAACAATGTAACATACGACAGGTTAGAAAGCTTTATGTAATTAAGTACTACTAATTTTGACCGGCTCTGAATTTTCTGGACGCGACGCGCCCCCTCCATCCGCAGACACAAACAGGTTACATGAAATAAAAACCGTACTATTGATGGGAAATTTTCACACAAGATTGCATCCGTCCCATATATATATATATATATATATATATATATATATATATATATATATATATATATATATATATATATATATATATATGAATGTATACATAATGCAGATAAAAAGAATATATTGCAATGACGTTCCCATATAATATTTGAGTACATTAAAAGGAAGCAAGTAGAAAGCAACTGGACTCGAGGAACGGTGATGATGATTCACAACAACAATCGGGTCTGCTGGTGATGATGATTCACAACAACAATCGGGTCTGCTGGTGATGATGATTCACAACAACAATCGGGTCTGCTGGTGATGATGATTCACAACAACAATCGGGTCTGCTGGTGATGAGGACTCACCACAACAATCGGGTCTGCTGGTGATGAGGACTCACAACAACAATCGGGTCTACTGGTGATGAGGACTCACCACAACAATCGGGTCTGCTTGTGATGAGAACTCACAACAACAATCGGGTCTACTGGTGATTAGGACTCACCACAACAATCGGGTCTGCTGGTGATGAGGACTCACCACAACAATCGGATCTGCTGGTGATGAGGACTCACCACAACAATCGGGTCTGCTTGTGATGAGAACTCACAACAACAATCGGGTCTACTGGTGATGAGGACTCACCACAACAATCGGGTCTGCTTGTGATGAGAACTCACAACAACAATCGGGTCTACTGGTGATGAGGACTCACCACAACAATCGGGTCTGCTTGTGATGAGAACTCACAACAACAATCGGGTCTACTGGTGATGAGGACTCACCACAACAATCGGGTCTGCTTGTGATGAGAACTCACAACAACAATCGGGTCTACTGGTGATGAGGACTCACCACAACAATCGGGTCTGCTGGTGATGAGGACTCACAACAACAATCGGGTCTACTGGTGATGAGGACTCACAACAACAATCGGGTCTGCTGGTGATGAGGACTCACCACAACAATCGGGTCTGCTGGTGATGAGGACTCACCACAACAATCGGGTCTGCTGGTGATGAGGACTCACCACAACAATCGGGTCTGCTGGTGATGAGGACTCACAACAACAATCGGGTCTGCTGGTGATGAGGACTCACCACAACAATCGGGTCTGCTGGTGATGAGGACTCACCACAACAATCGGGTCTGCTGGTGATGAGGACTCACAACAACAATCGGGTCTACTGGTGATGAGGACTCACCACAACAATCGGGTCTGCTGGTGATGAGGACTCACCACAACAATCGGGTCTGCTGGTGATGAGGACTCACCACAACAATCGGGTCTGCTGGTGATGAGGACTCACCACAACAATCGGGTCTGCTGGTGATTAGGACTCACCACAACAAACGTCACAAATCACAAACAAACGTCAACCACGGATCAATAAATATACATGTACAACCTCTAAAACGTTCATTGTCAAATAGACATGAGTGTGTACATACTGCAGATATACAGTAAAAATTGCAATGTAAAATTAAGTAAGGTAATTGCTGGCGTTCGCATATAATAAACATGGACTACATTATATGGAACACTTTAGAACAGTTATAGACAAACTGCTGACGTTCACGTGACTAGATGACTAAAAGTACAGCACAGATCAATAAATACACATGTACAATCTCAAAAAGGCCAATGCAACCTTTACAAAGTATCCCAAATTACACAACCACAGGTGATGTTTTTCAATCTTTCGTTGGCCTCTGTAGCAGTTTACGCTCACGTCTGATTCATCAACACATTTTCTAACTGCAAGAAGCTAATTAATTTACTCAGTATCACCCTACGTGTGGAAATAAATATTCGGAACACTCACAACGGCACAAAGTCCAAGGCACAAAAACAGATAAACAGAAAAATCAAAGCCATGTTTACACAGCAACTAAGCGTGTTGTCGCCCCTCCACTAAATCAAAATGTTGCTAGTAACATCCATACTCTAGTTTAATCAACACATCATTCACAATACTTTACAACATTGCGATAAATGCTTTATCAGGTCAAACCCAGTAGAAATATAAGTAAATGGGATACTTTAATTGGTGGACTTTTCCACATATGTGCACAGGGCGACGGTTGGAATATTGCGACCTTTAAATAACGCGTTAATGCATCTTCTTACATCGGTATTTGTTTTCTGGCCACGAGAATGTTATGTTCCATAATGCTGGGCTTCAGTAGTCGAGCGAATTATTTATCTTGTTTTGTTTTCTAAGTCGACAGTTCACATATGGAGTGGACAACATTTGTGGTAGTGCGCAGTTGGCTACACAAGCATAACTTTTATATAGATAATACTGTGTACAATATAAATTAAATTATGATCAAATCACGCATATATAACAAGCTGTATATGTGACTTTGACGCATATACGGTGTATGTTAATGGGCCAAGCAGTCGTTCACAGGAGCTTAGATCAAGTGTCAGATAACCCTCATTTACTTCAGGCCTTTATGAATAGATGTGCAGTTATCTTTGCTGATATAAAACCCCTCTAATAGTAGATAGTTCCTGTTTTGTGGTGTTGCTTATGATACTATATATTGAGACGCACCAGTGATATACCAATGGATATCCAATACAAATGTATTCTTTTAAAATATACTGACATTGCTTGGTAATGTGTGTTCACTCTGTCATTGTTTGGTATTGTGTGTTCACTCTGTCATTGTTTGGTATTGTGTGTTCACTCTGTCATTGTTTGGTATTGTGTGTTCACTCTGTCATTGTTTGGTATTGTGTATTCAGTCTGTCATTGTTTGGTATTGTGTATTCACTCTGTCATTGTTTGGTAGTGTGTACTCAGTCCGTCATTGTTTGGTATTGTGTATTCACTCTGTCATTGTTTGGTATTGTGTGTTCACTCTGTCATTGTTCGGTATTGTGTATTCAGTCTGACATTGTTTGGTATTGTGTATTCACTCTGTCATTGTTCGGTATTGTGTATTCAGTATGTCATTGTTTGGTATTGTGTATTCACTCTGTCATTGTTTAGTATTGTGTATTCAGTCTGTCATTGTTTGGTATTGTGTATTCACTCTGTAATTGTTTGGTATTGTGTGTTCACTCTGTCATTGTTTAGTATTGTGTGTTCACTCTGTCATTGTTCGGTATTGTGTATTCAGTCTGTTATTGTTTGGTATTGTGTATTCAGTCTGTCATTGTTTGGTATTGCGTATTCAGTCTGTCATTGTTTGGTATTGTGTGTTCAGTCTGTCATTGTTTGGTATTGTGTATTCAGTCTGTCATTGTTTGGCATTGTGTGTTCACTCTGTTATTGTTTGGTATTGTGTATTCAGTCTGTCATTGTTTGGTATTATGTATTTAGTCTGTCATTGTTTGGTATTGTGTATTCACTCTGTCATTGTTTGGTATTGTGTATTCACTCTGTCATTGTTTGGTTTTGTGTGTTCACTCTGTCATTGTTTGGTATTTTGTATTCACTCTGTCATTGTTTAGTATTGTGTGTTCACTCTGTCATTGTTCGGTATTGTGTATTCAATCTGTTATTGTTTGGTATTGTGTATTCAGTCTGTCATTGTTTGGTATTGTGTATTCGTCTGTCATTGTTTGTTTTGTTTCACTCTGTCATTGTTTGGTATTGTGTGTTCACTCTGTCATTGTTTAGTATTGTGTATTCACTCTGTCATTGTTCGGTATTGTGTATTCAGTCTGTCATTGTTTGGTATTGTGTGTTCACTCTGTAATTTTTTGGTATTGTGTATTCAGTCTGCCATTGTTTGGTATTGCGTATTCAGTCTGTCATTGTTTGGTATTGTGTGTTCAGTCTGTCATTGTTTAGTATTGTGTATTCAGTCTGTCATTGTTTGGCATTGTGTGTTCACTCTGTTATTGTTTGGTATTGTGTATTCAGTCTGTCATTGTTTGGTATTATGTATTCAGTCTGTCACTGTTTGGTATTGTGTATTCACTCTGTCATTGTTTGGTATTGTGTATTCACTCTGTCATTGTTTGGTATTGTGTGTTCACTCTGTCATTGTTTGGTATTTTGTATTCACTCTGTCATTGTTTAGTATTGTGTGTTCACTCTGTCATTGTTCGGTATTGTGTATTCAATCTGTTATTGTTTGGTATTGTGTATTCAGTCTGTCATTGTTTGGTATTGTGTATTCGGTCTGTCATTGTTTGGTATTGTGTTTCACTCTGTCATTGTTTAGTATTGTGTATTCAGTCTGTCATTGTTTGGTATTGTGTATTCACTCTGTCATTGTTTGGTATTGTGTATTCAGTCTGTCATTGTTTGGTAGTGTGTGTTCACTCTGTCATTGTTTAGTATTGTGTATTCAGTCTGTCATTGTTTGGTATTGCGTTTTCAGTCTGTCATTGTTTGGTATTGCGTATTCAGTCTGTCATTGTTTGGTATTGTGTGTTCAGTCTGTCATTGTTTGGTATTGTGTGTTCAGTCTGTCATTGCTTGGTATTGTGTATTCAGGCTCTCATTGTTTGGTAATGTGTATTCAGTATGTCATTGTTTGGTATTTTGTATTCACTCTGTCATTGTTTAGTATTGTGTATTCAGTATGTCATTGTTTGATATTGTGTATACAGTCTGTCATTGTTTGGTATTGTGTGTTCACTCTGTCATTGTTTGGTATTGTGTGTTCACTCTGTCATTGTTCGGTATTGTGTATTCAGTTTGTCATTGTTTGGTATTGTGTGTTCAGTCTGTCATTGTTCGGTATTGCGTTTTCAGTCTGTCATTGTTTGGTATTGTGTGTTCAGTCTGTCATTGTTCGGTATTGCGTTTTCAGTCTGTCATTGTTTGGTATTGTGTGTTCAGTCTGTCATTGTTCGGTATTGCGTTTTCAGTCTGTCATTGTTTGGTATTGCGTATTCAGACTGTCATTGTTTGGTATTGTGTGTTCAGTCTGTCATTGTTTGGTATTGTGTATTCACTCTGTCATTGTTTGGTATTGTGTGTTCAGTCTGTCATTGTTTGGTATTGTGTATTCAGTCCGTCATTGTTTGGTATTGTGTATTCACTCTGTCATTGTTTGGTATTGTGTGTTCACTCTGTCATTGTTCGGTATTGTGTATTCAGTCTGTCATTGTTTGGTATTGTGTATTCACTCTGTCATTGTTTGGTATTGTGTATTCACTCTGTCATTGTTTGGTATTGTGTATTCACTCTGTCATTGTTTAGTATTGTGTGTTCACTCTGTCATTGTTCGGTATTGTGTATTCAGTCTGTCATTGTTTGGTATTGTGTATTCAGTCTGTCATTGTTTGGTATTGTGTATTCAGTCTGTCATTGTTTGGTATTGTGTGTTCACTCTGTCATTGTTTGGTATTGTGTATTCAGTCTGTCATTGTTTGGTATTGCGTATTCAGTCTGTCATTGTTTGGTATTGTGTGTTCAGTCTGTCATTGTTTGGTATTGTGTATTCAGTCTGTCATTGTTTGGCATTGTGTGTTCACTCTGTTATTGTTTGGTATTGTGTATTCAGTCTGTCATTGTTTGGTATTGTGTATTCAGTCTGTCATTGTTTGGTATTGTGTATTCACTCTGTCATTGTTTGGTATTGTGTATTCACTCTGTCATTGTTTGGTATTGTGTGTTCACTCTGTCATTGTTTGGTATTTTGTATTCACTCTGTCATTGTTTAGTATTGTGTGTTCACTCTGTCATTGTTCGGTATTGTGTATTCAGTCTGTTATTGTTTGGTATTGTGTATTCAGTCTGTCATTGTTTGGTATTGTGTATTCAGTCTGTCATTGTTTGGTATTGTGTGTTCACTCTGTCATTGTTTAGTATTGTGTATTCAGTCTGTCATTGTTTGGTATTGTGTATTCAGTCTGTCATTGTTTGGTATTGTGTATTCAGTCTGTCATTGTTTGGTATTGTGTGTTCAGTCTGTCATTGTTTGGTATTGTGTTTCACTCTTCATTGTTTGGTATTGTGTATTCGGGTCTGTCATTGTTTGGTATTGTGTATTCAGTCTGTCATTGTTTGGTATTTTGTATTCACTCTGTCATTGTTTGGTATTGTGTGTTCACTCTGTCATTGTTTGGTATTGTGTATTCACTCTGTCATTGTTTGGTATTGTGTATTCAGTCTGTCATTGTTTGGTATTGTGTATTCAGTCTGTCATTGTTTGGTATTGTGTATTCAGTCTGTCATTGTTTGGTATTGTGTATTCAGTCTGTCATTGTTTGGTATTGTGTATTCACTCTGTCATTGTTTGGTATTGTGTATTCAGTCTGTCATTGTTTGGTATTGTGTATTCACTCTGTCATTGTTTGGTATTGTGTATTCACTCTGTCATTGTTTGGTATTGTGTATTCAGTCTGTCATTGTTTGGTATTGTGTATTCAGTTTGTCATTGTTTAGTATTGTGTATTCACTCTGTCATTGTTCGGTATTGTGTATTCAGTCTGTCATTGTTTAGTATTGTGTATTCACTCTGTCATTGTTTGGTATTATGTATTCAGTCTGTCATTGTTTGGTATTGTGTGTTCAGTCTGTCATTGTTTGGTATTGTGTATTCAGTCTGTCATTGTTTGGTATTGTGTATTCAGTCTGTCATTGTTTGGTATTGTGTATTCACTCTGTCATTGTTTGGTATTGTGTATTCACTCTGTCATTGTTTGGTATTGTGTGTTCACTCTGTCATTGTTTGGTATTGTGTATTCATCTGGTGGACATTGTTTGGTATTGTGTATTCATCTGTCATTGTTATGGTATTGTGTGTTCATCTGTATTGTTGGTATTGTGTATTCAGTCTGCATTGTTTGGTATTGTGTATTCACTCTGTCATTGTTTGGTATGTGTATTCAGTCTGTCATTGTTTGGTATTGTGTATTCAGTCTGTCATTGTTTGGTATTGTGTGTTCAGTCTGTCATTGTTTGGTATTGGTTTCAGTCTGTCATTGTTTGGTATTGCGTTTCAGTCGTCATTGTTTGGTATTGGTATTCAGTCTGTCATTGTTTGTATTGTGTATTCAGTCTGTCATTGTTTGGTATTGGTTTCAGTCTGTCATTGTTTGGTATTGGTATTCAGTCGGTCATTGTTTGGTATTGTGTGTTCAGTCTGTCATTGTTTGGATTGTGTGTTCAGTCTGTCATTGTTGGTATTGTGTATTCAGGCTTCATTGTTTGTATTGTGTATTAGTTGTCATGGTTTGGTATTTTGTATTCACTCTGTCATTGTTTAGTATTGTGTTTCAGTCTGTCATTGTTTGGTATTGTGTTTCAGTCTGTCATTGTTTGGATGTGTGTTCATCTGTATTGTTTGGTATTGTGTATTCAGTCTGTCATTGTTTGGTATTGTTTTCAGTCTGTCATTGTTTGTATTTGTATTCAGTCTGTCATTGTTTGGTATTGTGTATTCACTCTGTCATTGTTTGGTATTGTGTATTCACTCTGTCATTGTTTGGTATTGTGTTCACTTGTCATTGTTTGTATTGTGTATTCACTCTGTCATTGTTGGTATTGTGTATTCAGTCTGTCATTGTTTGGTATTGTGTATTCAGTCTGTCATTGTTTGGTATTGTGTGTTCACTCTGTAATTTTTTGGTATTGTGTATTCAGTCTGTCATTGTTTGGTATTGTGTGTTCAGTCTGTCATTGTTTGGTATTGTGTATTCAGTCTGTCATTGTTTGGTATTGTGTGTTCACTCTGTAATTTGTTGGTATTGTGTATTCAGTCTGCCATTGTTTGGTATTGCGTATTCAGTCTGTCATTGTTTGGTATTGTGTGTTCAGTCTGTCATTGTTTGGTATTGTGTATTCAGTCTGTCATTGTTTGGCATTGTGTGTTCACTCTGTTATTGTTTGGTATTGTATATTCAGTCTGTCATTGTTTGGTATTATGTATTCAGTCTGTCATTGTTTGGTATTGTGTATTCACTCTGTCATTGTTTGGTATTGTGTATTCACTCTGTCATTGTTTGGTTTTGTGTGTTCACTCTGTCATTGTTTGGTATTTTGTATTCACTCTGTCATTGTTTAGTATTGTGTGTTCACTCTGTCAATTTGTTTCGTTTTTTATTGTGTATTCAGTCTGTCATTGTTTGGTATTGTGTATTCGGTCTGTTATTGTTTGGTATTGTGTGTTCACTCTGTCATTGTTTAGTATTGTGTATTCAGTCTGTCATTGTTTGGTATTGCGTGTTCAGTCTGTCATTGTTTGGTATTGCGTATTCAGTCTGTCATTGTTTGGTATTGTGTTTCAGTCTGTATTGTTTGGTATTGTGTTTCAGTCTGTCATTGTTGGTATTGTGTATTCAGGCTCTCATTGTTTGGTATTGTGTATTCAGTATGTCATTGTTTGGTATTTTGTATTCACTCTGTCATTGTTTGGTATTGTGTATTCACTCTGTCATTGTTTGGTAGTGTGTGTTCACTCTGTCATTGTTTAGTATTGTGTATTCAGTCTGTCATTGTTTGGTATTGCGTTTTCAGTCTGTCATTGTTTGGTATTGTGTGTTCATCTGTCATTGTTTGGTATTGTGTTTCAGTCTGTCATTGTTGGTATTGTGTTTCACTTCATTGTTTGGTAATGTGTATTCAGTATGTCATTGTTTGGTAATGTGTATTCAGTATGTCATTGTTTGGTATTTTGTATTCACTCTGTCATTGTTTAGTATTGTGTATTCAGTCTGTCATTGTTTGGTAATGTGTATTCAGTATGTCATTGTTTGGTATTTTGTATTCACTCTGTCATTGTTTAGTATTGTGTATTCAGTCTGTCATTGTTTGATATTGTGTATTCACTCTGTCATTGTTTGGCACTGTGTGTTCACTCTGTTATTGTTTGGTATTGTGTATTCAGTCTGTCATTGTTTGATATTATGTATTCAGTCTGTCATTGTTTGGTATTGTGTATTCACTCTGTCATTGTTTGGTATTGTGTATTCACTCTGTCATTGTTTGGTATTGTGTGTTCACTCTGTCATTGTTTAGTATTGTGTATTCACTCTGTCATTGTTCGGTATTGTGTATTCAGTCTGTCATTGTTTGGTATTGTGTGTTCACTCTGTAATTTTTTGGTATTGTGTATTCAGTCTGTCATTGTTTGTATTATGTATTCAGTCTGTCATTGTTTGGTATTGTGTATTCACTCTGTCATTGTTTGGTATTGTGTATTCACTCTGTCATTGTTTGGTATTGTGTGTTCACTCTGTCATTGTTTAGTATTGTGTATTCACTCTGTCATTGTTCGGTATTGTGTATTCAGTCTGTCATTGTTTGGTATTGTGTGTTCACTCTGTAATTTTTTGGTATTGTGTATTCATCTGCCATTGTTTGGTATTGGTATTCAGTCTGTCATTGTTTGGTATTGTGTGTTCATCTGTCATTGTTTAGTATTGTGTATTCAGTCTGTCATTGTTTGGATTGTGTGTTCATCTGTTATTGTTTGGTATTGTGTATTCAGTCTGTCATTGTTTGGTATTATGTATTCAGTCTGTCACTGTTTGGTATTGTGTATTCACTCTGTCATTGTTTGGTATTGTGTATTCACTCTGTCATTGTTTGGTATTGTGTGTTCACTCTGTCATTGTTTGGTATTTTGTATTCACTCTGTCATTGTTTAGTATTGTGTGTTCACTCTGTCATTGTTCGGTATTGTGTATTCAATCTGTTATTGTTTGGTATTGTGTATTCAGTCTGTCATTGTTTAGTATTGTGTATTCGGTCTGTCATTGTTTGGTATTGTGTGTTCACTCTGTCATTGTTTAGTATTGTGTATTCAGTCTGTCATTGTTTGGTATTGTGTATTCACTCTGTCATTGTTTGGTATTGTGTATTCACTCTGTCATTGTTTGGTATTGTGTGTTCACTCTGTCATTGTTTAGTATTGTGTATTCAGTCTGTCATTGTTTGGTATTGCGTTTCAGTCTGTCATTGTTTGGTATTGCGTATTCAGTCTGTCATTGTTTGGTATTGTGTGTTCAGTCTGTCATTGTTTGGTATTGTGTGTTCAGTCTGTCATTGCTTGGTATTGTGTATTCAGGCTCTCATTGTTTGGTAATGTGTATTCAGTATGTCATTGTTTGGTATTTTGTATTCACTCTGTCATTGTTTAGTATTGTGTATTCAGTATGTCATTGTTTGGTATTGTGTATACAGTCTGTCATTGTTTGGCACTGTGTGTTCACTCTGTTATTGTTTGGTATTGTGTATTCAGTCTGTCATTGTTTGATATTATGTATTCAGTCTGTCATTGTTTGGTATTGTGTATTCACTCTGTCATTGTTTGGTATTGTGTATTCACTCTGTCATTGTTTGGTATTGTGTGTTCACTCTGTCATTGTTTAGTATTGTGTATTCACTCTGTCATTGTTCGGTATTGTGTATTCAGTCTGTCATTGTTTGGTATTGTGTATTCAGTCTGTCATTGTTTGGTATTGTGTGTTCACTCTGTAATTTTTTGGTATTGTGTATTCAGTCTGCCATTGTTTGGTATTGCGTATTCAGTCTGTCATTGTTTGGTATTGTGTGTTCAGTCTGTCATTGTTTAGTATTGTGTATTCAGTCTGTCATTGTTTGGCATTGTGTGTTCACTCTGTTATTGTTTGGTATTGTGTATTCAGTCTGTCATTGTTTGGTATTATGTATTCAGTCTGTCACTGTTTGGTATTGTGTATTCACTCTGTCATTGTTTGGTATTGTGTATTCACTCTGTCATTGTTTGGTATTGTGTGTTCACTCTGTCATTGTTTGGTATTTTGTATTCACTCTGTCATTGTTTAGTATTGTGTGTTCACTCTGTCATTGTTCGGTATTGTGTATTCAGTCTGTTATTGTTTGGTATTGTGTATTCAGTCTGTCATTGTTTGGTATTGTGTATTCGGTCTGTCATTGTTTGGTATTGTGTGTTCACTCTGTCATTGTTTAGTATTGTGTATTCAGTCTGTCATTGTTTGGTATTGCGTTTTCAGTCTGTCATTGTTTGGTATTGCGTATTCAGTCTGTCATTGTTTGGTATTGTGTGTTCAGTCTGTCATTGTTTGGTATTGTGTGTTCAGTCTGTCATTGTTTGGTATTGTGTATTCAGGCTCTCATTGTTTGGTATTGTGTATTCAGTATGTCATTGTTTGGTATTTTGTATTCACTCTGTCATTGTTTAGTATTGTGTATTCAGTCTGTCATTGTTTGGTATTGTGTATTCAGTCTGTCATTGTTTGGCATTGTGTGTTCACTCTGTTATTGTTTGGTATTGTGTATTCAGTCTGTCATTGTTTGGTATTGTGTATTCAGTCTGTCATTGTTTGTTATTATGTATTCAGTCTGTCATTGTTTGGTATTGTGTATTCACTCTGTCATTGTTTGGTATTGTGTGTTCACTCTGTCATTGTTTAGTATTGTTTATTCACTCTGTCATTGTTCGGTATTGTGTATTCAGTCTGTCATTGTTTGGTATTGTGTATTCAGTCTGTCATTGTTTGGTATTGTGTGTTCACTCTGTAATTTTTTGGTATTGTGTATTCAGTCTGTCATTGTTTGGTAGTGTGTATTCACTCTGTCATTGTTTGGTATTGTGTATTCACTCTGTCATTGTTTGGTATTGTGTGTTCACTCTGTCATTGTTTAGTATTGTGTATTCAGTCTGTCATTGTTTGGTATTTTGTATTCACTCTGTCATTGTTTGGTATTGTGTGTTCACTCTGTCTTTGTTTAGTATTGTGTATTCACTCTGTCATTGTTTGGTATTTTGTATTCACTCTGTCATTGTTTGGTATTGTGTGTTCACTCTGTCATTGTTTAGTATTGTGTATTCACTCTGTCAGTGTTTGGTATTGTGTATTCAGTCTGTCATTGTTTAGTATTGTGTATTCACTCTGTCAGTGTTTGGTATTGTGTATTCAGTCTCTCATTGTTTGGTATTGTGTGTTCACTCTGTCATTGTTTGGTATTGTGTGTTTTTGGGGACATGTATTAACTATATAGCATTATTAACTCTAATTAAGCTTGATCTAAGTAAAACGTTTCAACTAATTGGCCTAGAATCATGTGTGATAGCACTTTTCTATACAAGTTTGACTCGAGTAATTCATTTCTGATATTGTTTCGTGATTAAAGGTCAAGGTCAATGAGTAAAAGCAAGGTCATTTATGGCTCATAATTGTTGAGATTTACTTAAGTTCAGCATTTCGCGTAATTGACATTCAAACAAACAATCATTGGTTTTATTTATAGTTAATTTTACTAAGCAGAGAAACACTGGCCTAAGGCAAACATAACAAAATGTAAACATCCATAGTAACACCAAACTAACATAGATAATAACATATTATCCATCCAATGCTTAATATTGTTCTTATAACACATCCCGGTCTACATAATCATCATCATTGTTATGGTCACGCAGCTCATCGTTCTCCACCAAGCCCTCTTTCGTCGTAAATGGGTTGCAGCATTCATCATTTCATGTGCAGAGGCACTAGATTGTTCAGTTGAGATTATCACGGTAACAGCTACAATTGCCTTCCTTGCAGGCCTTGTCCTTCGCTCAACAGCGGCAGCTAATGACGTTGATTAGAAGCGGTGGTCCTGGTGGACCACTCTCAATGCTGGGGCAAGTTATCCCATCGTCTATTTTCCAGCCATACTCTGAGATGGAGACATCTGGAGGACCCTGTTAGTCAGCTGCCTTCCAAAGCAACATCTGTAGGTGAGCACATCGCACGTGGAGGTAAAGGTTTGTGTCCGTCGGAGGCAGTAACATGATGCGCTGTGGCTTCCCCTGTTTGCGGGTGTACAGATTGTACCGAGCTTGAGTCATCGAGGTGCACGTGGGTTGTCCGTACAGTGCCGCAAAGAATTGCTATCCAACTGCCATGAGGCCCGCATGGGTGGCACTCTCCTCACCCAGCACGTCGAACAGCCCTGGAAAGTTGCCTGCTTTCAGTGTCTTCAGAACAGAGGCCTTGCCTTTGCCGAAGGGATAGGACACAGTATCACAGCCGATTAGTGCACGGGCTATAAGTAGCTGTGACTGTGAACACACTGTGTCGCCTAAGTTGACACATGTTGCGTTAACATCAACACCATCCCACATCTCCATCTGCACAGCAAGATGAACATATAGATCGTAACGCCACGTCCATTAGATCAGCAGCACGAAAATGTCGCGATCGTGGCTGTGATTTCTGACCACCTAACGACCAGCATCGCCGGCTTGAAATAGATAACTAATGATGGTGATATCTACTTCATCGTGCAAGAAGAATGACGCCATCGCCTCTGCTCTCAACTGACACCCCACAACCTAGGTTGAACGTGCTGAGAAGACGTGACAGGCCACGCTAGTTATGTTTGTCCTTCATCACTGCCTCGCGACTTGGCAGAGGGCTGTTGAGATCCAAGTTGAATGTGGTAGAACCAACATCAGCACACCCGTACTTCCCCCTCAGGGCCAGACCACGTGATACAAAAGTTGCTGAGCGTCCACGATGATGACGTCAGTGCATGGAAGCTTGTGATGCTTTACTCCAAGCCTGTGAATTAGTATCGCATTGGTTCCTCTCTCCGGGGGCAACCAAACCCATTCATCAGTGATGAAGGGACAGCACATAGCTCATACCCAAATATTGGCAGGAGTTCCATCTCGCGCTGTTGAACGACTACCAGAAGACGGAGAAATATCGATTTTGCGTCGAACATTGTCACCAATTCTGACACCTCGTTTCAGATGCTCCATAGCATTCACTGGCGAACTGAACTTTGCACGGAATCCGGTTGGGAGTGAGTTGCGGAATGCAGTTGCCATCGTCCCACCAAGTGCCAAGAAGTCTGACACATTCACCATCGTTGGAGCCACTTGTCCATTATGGATGTTGTAGAGGACACCACTCTCGGTATCGATGGATGGAAAGGACTCACCACAACTGATACAGGCCTACTGAAAGAGGCCGACTGAAATAGGCCGACTGATACATGCCAACTGATACAGGCTGGCTGATATTGGCCGACTAATACAGGCCAACCGATAAAGGTCGACTGATTCAGGCCGACTGATACAGGCCGACTGAAACACACCGCCAGGCTTGAAGAGGCAGGCAGGTACAGGCAGACGGATACAGGCCGACTGATTCAGGAAGGCTGAAACAGGCCGACTGATCAAGGCAGGACGATACAGTGCCGATTGAAACAGGCAGACTGAAACAGGCAGACTGATACAAGCCGACTGATACAGGACGACTGATACCTGCCGACTAATTCAGGCATCAGCACCATTCATACAACTTGTGGCGACAGTCTAAAACGGCGACACAGCACCATTCATTTACCTTGTGACCAAAGTCTAAAGCGGTCACAGAGCACCATTCATTCCACTAGTGACGACAATCTAAAGCCATGTCATAGCATCATTCATGCACCTAGTGACGACATTCTAAAGTGGTGACACAGCACCATTCAATCAACTTGTGGCAACAGTCTAAAGTGGTGACACAGCACCATTCAATCAACTTGTGGCAACAGTCTAAAGTGGTGACACAGCACCATTCATTCAACTTGTGACTACAGTGTAAAGCGGTGACACGGGAGAGTTCACATAATTTGTGCCAACAAAAAACATAATGAGTGAAAAGTGGTGACACAATCAATTATATGCAATGGGAATGTCACGCTTTATTGAGGCAGATTCTATATTAATCGGAATGACATTTCATTAACATTATATATAATATTATCGCTGATTAGGCATATCACTTGTTGCTGAATCAATGTCACATTGGGTTTCATCAATAGAAACATATGCATGAATAAAACTATGTATATGAGACATTACGCCTTATATATTCATATTGAATTTTGTTTATATTTATTAGTAATAGTAATACTGCATAGACCATGAATGGCTTCCTAAATGTATTCCATCTTGTTGCATAAGTTAATGCATATAACAATAGGTCAAAAGGTCGTGTTTTCACACACAGACTAGAATCAGCGTCTAGAGTTGAATGTTCTCGTGGCTTCTGGGCGCACGTTCGCTGAACTCTTGTGGTCTTTGCCCTACAAGCAAAACAACCTACGTTATTCCAATAACATTCTGTGCATGTCTTGCAATATATGTTTACAGTAATGTTTTGTATTTTGTACTTTGTGTGATGAAGTTAGTTTGGCTGGGTGGCCACCCGTAAGGGGAACTAAGGTCAAACTTATACTCCTCCACATTGAAAACACACTCATGCATTTTAACACCATCATTCTACTGTGCTTACAATTTCTTGTAATCGTTTTTTTTAAATAATAATTTCTGTTTTTACAAGGGCCAATTTTGCGGTCATCTTGGATTTAGGTCATTAAGATATTTGCTAAACGTTAAAATACCTTCCGATTCATATTCGCCGCCCTCAAATATAAATATATATATGCTACGTGTTAAATGGAGTATTTAGCGTCACTCTTTAAATCCAGGTATATATATATATATATATATATATATATATATATATATATATATATATATATCACGCGTACGTATGTATGTATGTGGGTGGTAGGTGAATGGATAAGTTTACGTTATGTTATATATATATATATACACACACACACACACACACACACACACACACACACACACACACACACACACACGACACATACACACACAGACACAACACAACACAACACACAGAACAGACACACAGAAACACACACACAAACACACACACACACACACAGACACATACACAGACACACAGAAACACACACAGAAACACACACAGAAACACAACACACACACACACACACACACACACACACACACACACACACACACACACACACACACACACACACACACACACACACACACACACACCACACACACACAAACACACACACAAACACACAGACATACACAAACACAGACACACACACACATCACACACACACACACACACACACACACACACACACACACACACACACACACACACACACACACACACACACACACACACACACACACACACACACACACACACCACACACACCACACACACCACACACACCACACACACCGGTAAGGTGCCGATATTTCACCTACTACATTAAGCGTTATTCCAGCCGTACTCAAACGATTGGTATGGCTTGTCTTCGCCATCCAGGTTTTGTCCACTGTCCGGCCTCCCGAATATGACGATTTCACACAGTGAGAAGACGTCAGCCATATAGTGGGAGAAGACGTACAACGTATCTCCTACCACCTTCCTGACGCATTCTAGGTAGGCCGTCTCTCCCGTCTCCATTTCCCCCCACACTCTGCTGCACACCCTCTGGGGGTCTTTGTTTGGCAGAACCATCACGGTGAAGTTGTGCAGCTCCCAGCCTAACGACAAACCAACGCCAAGTTGAATGCGACGATTAACGTACGTCACACGAGTTGGCCTCGTTTAACCAGACTCCGTGAGGTGGCAGCACTTGTCAGCCCCTCAACTTAGCCTGGTGGAGTTTTGGTCTCCCGATGTGACCACCAGGGCGGCCTTAGCGTTGAATAGGGTAGATACGCTGATTGGCTCTTAGACCGTTTTTATTATACAACACAATAACACAAAACATTCCTGTTTATAAGTATTTATACACAAACATATACAGGCATACAAATATGCAGTTCTTAATAAAGCAGGAATTTCGGTAGGTTTAGCCTCGATTATCGAAGCTCCGTGAGATAGCAGCACTTTACACATATAACATTCAAAAGCTCGAGCAGTGACCAGACTAACTGTCGGCGAAGTGAGACAGCCGAGCGAGAGTTATTACACGAGATGACACCTGTGTCTGTATACAGGTCATTTCCGATTTAGAAAAAGAAGGATCATCATACACACATAGTAAAACAAGCAATGTCGACACATATTGCAATGTGGATCCAGGAAGATTTGAACTAAGATCTCAGAGATTGCTGTCAATCAGGCCTCAATGTGGTTAACAAATGTAACACATATAACAAATGCTAGAAATATAACAGTGTAAACACTGTAGTTGTGACAATGAAGCGATAATTATAGAGAACTACAAAACCAATCACAACTCTGTCTTTCTGCGTGATCCGGGAAGTGTCCGTTCCTGACGTAAGCCACCGATGATGGTGGTTGAAACGTCGATGTGATTCGAAATTTAGTTGTTGTGCAGTAAGGAGTGCTGCTTTAATACAGTATTCTTCCAACGTGATGAACATTTTCACGTATGGATATAGATAGTTTTGAAACTTGACGTTTCACTTAACACATGGATGCAGTTAGTTTGGTAAGTCGAAGCATATGCTCGCGGCAACTCACCACAACAATCGGGTCTGTTGGTGATGAGGACTCACCACAACAATCGGGTCTGCTGGTGAT
>JAODUO010003675.1:0-13149 GCA_025642075.2 Ridgeia piscesae | reverse complement strand
CTACAGCTAACAATAACGCTGTAATTAACTTTACTTATTTTTATGAAGCCCTCATGTTGTCTTGTGGGTGTTTCTAAAACAATTTAATGATTTAAAGAAATTTAACACGAAATAAAACCCTCCGTTGCTGAGTTTTGGGCCCCGGGCCTGCTCTGGTCGGCAGCACAAACGTCATTTTTAAAACCCGTCTTTGTTTTAACTACCCTTGGTTTGGGGTATTTTTAAAATTTTGAAAAAAACGTGCCCAAATTTCTTTGATTGCATTTAATTAACTTTAGGCAAAAAAAATTTTTGGTGAAAAAGCATTGTTTGTTTGTGCCGATATCAATTTTGTCTCCTGATTGCTTGGTTTCCCCGAACGGGCCCCTTTTAAAAACTTGAAAATGGCAATTAAATTGCTTACTCGGGCTGATGAACAATAATTATGATACTGAAATGGCAGGCAAAATTTTTGTTTTTTTTTCCCACAAAATCTCCAAAAAAACCCTTTGGGCAAATATAAAATTGAAATGCGTTAAACCCGCGTGGCCTCAACCAGGTGAATTGCGTTTAAATGGGACGGAAAATGTTAAAATTAGTTCTTCAGTTGCTTCAGTGGAGGTAACCTGGAGCAATAGTTGTATAATCAGTCAGGCATGACAGCTAACAGGGCGTAGCTGCTGAGGACATTTTTGAGTTCTGCTTTGGTAATAGGTAGCCTGAGAGTTACTTTCAAGCTGTGCAAGGACAGTTGTGAGATGTAGTTAGCTGTAACCAGGGGTAGGAATAACTGTAAATAAAGTCAGCAGGACTACTTAGTTGGGAAATCTGGTAGTCCTCAGATATATGTGGTAGTCGTATGGCCCAGATGTAAGCAAAATGACATGACAAACAAAATTTGAAAAATATTCCCAAATTTGTTGGTAGTTCATCAGAGTGCTGCTGTCATCATCTTTAGTAGTCCGACCGAATTTCCGGTAGTCCTCGGACTATCAGACTACCACTATTTCGACCCCTGGTGACTAGTTGGGGTTGTCATGTGTCAGTAATAAATATGTTGTGTTGGTGCCACAGTCCAGAGTTGGAGTGACCCACTTGTGTTGTGTTTGAGGTGTCCGTAAATGTAACATTTTCTTATGATATAACAATGGCAATTCACAGTAGAGATGGTCGTCAACGCATTTGTGTTAGTTTGTAGTTGTAATCAGAAGTATATTAATTTATTCTTATGATTAGCTCAGAACTCTGTATTAGTCGTGTATTATGGTGGTTGAACTACACTGTATTGTTGACCTTGATGGTACATAGCCAGGGATGGCTGGTGTAACTCTGGTACTTAGATTATTTTCGAGCATAAATTCATTAATCTGCTACATTTCTCTGACATTTCTAGGACCTTAGATCATCGTCATTCTAAAACTGAACTCAATATTGGCAAACGTTCGCTGTAGCTGAGCCAACAATCTGGAATCAGTTCCTTATTACAACTAAATCTTCTGAAACTAAAGCCACCTTACATAAAGAACTAAAAAAAAACATGTTTGAAATTGCTTTTCCATAATTGTTTGGCGGTTCCACACTCCAGTGACAACCTTTGCCTCTTCCTGTTTATAATTATGCAAATGATTTTGTATGTTACGCCTATAATACTTGAATTTTCAAGGATATAGGCGCTGTAGAAGTGTTACAATTACAGCTGTAGTGTCATTACATTAGACAGACCTGAGTGCGGATGGATTCTCAGTGAGTTGGATGATTGTTTGCTAACTGTTGTGTGCATGCCAACTGTTGACTTCTTCAAATTTCATTAACACCCATCTACTGTGGTGTATTTAAAGAACATTAGTTTTATGAAAACAATTCTATGTTGCCTCATGATCTTGTTGACAGCTGAGCAAGCTGACAGTGCCCACGCTGAAGGACTACTGCAAGAAGGCAAACGTACGGTGCGGAGGCACAAAGAAGGCTGACCTCATCAACGCCATCAACTCTCACCTCGGTCTGTGACACCCGTCGCCAACCTCACGCGGCGTTACGCTGGTGTAGACCGTGGACAGACGATGCCGAAACCTTCCTGATGTCACGCCTTATATACAGTCTGACACATGACGACAGATGTGCATTAATGGCACTGCTCTGCTCAGTCAAGTGATAGAAATAAGGGACAAATTAAGCAGGATGTTTGTAGCCAGTCACTTCATAACTGGCACTCTTTTTTATTTTGTAGATGATCATGATTTCAAAATGTTAATGCGAGGAATAGTGTGTACAATATTTGAACACACACACATACATAGATACACAAACACATACATAAACAATATTCCACTCGTTAAAAACACGATCTATTAGAATGACACAAAATGAATCAGGTATCTGAAATAAAAATATTTACAATTACTTTTGTTAATACTAATGTATTTTGACTACAAATACATTGCGTCTCCATCTTTCGTCTCCGTCTAAATCTTTGTACAGTATAGGGCACTGGGCAAGACAAACCTTGTTCTCACTCATTATTAGACGACAAAGTGAGTGATGTCGCAGTAGCTTGATGATACTCAAGTTGTGGTAAACATGGCCGTTACCCAATACAGCTTAGCGCTTAGCAATTTGAGAATATTCTCCATCTAACTTGAGTTTGTAACAAAGGGAATATGTAATACAAAGAGGGAAGGACTGGGAGCAGAGTCACATGACTGGGAGCAGAGTCACGTGATCCTAACCCCTGCTGACAGCCATCGCGTTGATTGCTCACAACATTTGCAAAGTACAGGAGTAAAATGTGCTGATGTTCACATACAAAATATGACAGAATTGTGCAGTATTTGACATACAACTCATTGCCTAGATGATCGATGCTGTACTCTTGCGAGAATGTTTGTGAAACCACAGTTTTTGAGCAACACCAGTGTCACGTGTGCGAGACGTTGACAAATTATGTCCACGAGAAGTCATTGTCTGATTCGTCGTCAGTAAAGTCCATCGGCAGAGGTGGTGCAGCGTTGCGCTCGTGCTTTCGAATTTCGTCATCCGAGACGTGCGGCGAATTTCCTTCCACCCACTCTGCAAACCTACACAGAGGGGGTGTCACATATGAAATAATGTACACTGCACTGACTGAGTTGGTGTGTCCCTGTGTATAATGGGTCCACTAAACACTTGCCTAGTTCCTTTTAAATTATAAAGTGGCATAAGCCTTGTGCACGGTAATGGAAGTATTTCTCACAGGTAAGAAGACTGTATCATGTCTACCTCGTACAAAATATCAATACCCAGACTAGTAACTTCATCATGATAACATGTTCTTTTACTAAAACAACAGACTATAGGTCACAAAACATGTACAACAGTTTCCTGAGATATCACAATTTCAAGTACCGCAAACATTAGAAACTAAGAATTGACAGATATAGCATGTCGTCATTGTTGTTAGCTGTAATACAAATTATGCTTGTGATCTACTGCAAGCTTTGCCTTGTGGACAATATTGATAAACAATATGTCAACTGTATTATATTACTAGTGAAACATGACATGTTAAACCAACCTGAACATTCCAATGATTTTGCCAATAGAATACTTATGAAACAAAATGCTAACAAAACCTACAACAGAATGTACAAACACACGACACATTTGACATCCATTTTTGAAGTGACTTGCTAAGCAACAGGCCATGTGACCCTAGCGAAGAACAGGTAAATTACAGCATATTGAAGAATGACAGGTCACCTGGATGTGTCTAACCTGTGAGGACTCTTGAGTCTGCTGACAGTGTGCCAGGTGTCACACTGGGGACTGTGACAGTAATCCTTGAGCTGGGACAACGCTCGCCGCGTCTCCTCACAACCCTGCATCATATACTCGTCCTCCGTGAGACGTCGTAGCTTGGGTGGGAACCGCCGTCTCCTACACGACAGATTGTCACGTCACATCATTGACAGGAATCGACAGTAACAGCGTTTTACCCTACTGGGTAAATGTGACAATTTTATGCAGGTAGATGTAAATGTAGAATGTAACACAATATGTCTGTTGTCTTATTTTCGAATAACACCCTGACAGAGACTAATAGTAAATAGGTTCATAGAGTAAAAACAAATGGACACTGGTTATTAGTAGGTTATTGCGTTACTACAATGGAAGAATAGTCGTATCGCGTCAGGGTCATCATTTATGGATTCTTGTATTCGTAAGTCATCCACACGTAGTATAATGTAAAGTTGTTTGGTTAAATTATTGAAAACTGTTGACTGATTGCCACATATATATATATATATATATATCTAGTCCTTTGCAATGACATTAAACTAATTTTACTTATGAGAATATCATAATAACTTGTCTGGTGACTTACAAAACTACATATACTACATATATGCAAACAATATATAACATTGTGGATATTTTACATAGGTTGATTTTCCATAAAATCATTCGGAACTGAGGCCAGTCACAAATGTCATCTTTAAACGTGAGTTGCGGCCTGCGGGGAAAGTAATGACCACTGACCAGTAAATGAGAAATAATTACCACAGACCAGTAGATTAGAAATAATGACCACTGACCAGTAGATGAGAAACGACTGGAAACAGTTTGTCGGAAAGTGACTGATGGTCACCATGACGATAATGGTTGCCACGGAGACGACGGTGAGCTGTGTGCCGAAGTAGACCAGTGTGAGAGCGGCCAGCTGTAGTGTCCACTTGATGAGAGAAAGACTGCGGGGGTCAGTCACTGGACCCTTGTAGTAGCACACTGCGAAACTGACCAGTCCAGCTATAGCGAAGTAGCCAAGGACGTAGTAGGAGTACGACTCGATGATGGCGTAGATGTTTTCCCACGCGTACTGCAGGGCCCACAGTGCCACCGACCAACCCCCGGCCAGGACCAAATACGCCCCATAACGCTGGGTAGAAACACACAGGATGAGTGGGTGTGTACCTAGTTACATGTACTGTGTATAATATTAAATGCTATATCCTGGGATAAAATCTACTCTGCCCCTTAATAACAAATGGTTGATGCTCTTTCAAATGATGACACTGCCAAAATATTTAAATGTCATAAGTATATACGACATAAAACTCTCGAGGACACCCGGTCTGGATATGTTGCTGTAATGTGACGTCGCTGGTGACTCCGGCAATGTTTTCCACAACTGACATCTTATTCTGCCCCTCACAGCATTTCACGAAAGTACTTTTCCAGGCCAGCACCACAACAACTCTCATTTAATGTCAATTTAATTTTTCCCCATCAAATTCTTGATTTTGGGGTTGTTGTTCTATTGCATAATAAATATGTACAATTGTACATACATTGTGTGTACATAGTTTTTATCATTATGATTTTTTGGGCAAAATATAACTTTTAAAGAATTTCATAGTACTAATGGCTCATTTTTTCAATGAATTGTTAAAGTAAAAAAACTTTAAAAATTAAATTAATTTTAAAAAAATAATATATATTTTAAAATATATATATATATATATATGAGTAAATAACTAATTAAAAATGAAACAAAAAACCTAGGCACCCCCACATAATCATATTAACTATCAAATGTACTACATGATATTTTTATTTGTCTATCTAAATTCATTGACACCAAACTTCTTATCTGTGTGAGTCATGTTACACTGGTTATTTCTGAAAGACAGTTGAATTGCATGGAACAGGAAACAGTAGATGACATTTTAAAACAATTTCTTGGAAAAAATACTTACATTCATGTATTAGCTAATTTATGGTTTATAACTATCTTATAACTTATAACTAAAAATTACCTTTGAATAATGACAGGCGTACACGTATAAATTAGAAATTATAGTTAGTTTTTTCTGATGTAAATAAATTTTTATAAATGTCCGTGTGTGCAATATTTCATCAGGTTGTATGTCAACTTACCTTTGGTATGAATCTACTAAGGATAAAGACGACTATAAGCAGGGACGCCAACAGACCAACGCTCACTCCAGTGCCGTAGTAAAACATGACATTCCTGAAGTAACAGAACAAAGACATCATTAATAGGTAAACACTGGACTGAAGCTCTCTCTCTCTCACACAGACACGCACACACATTCATGATAGTGTTTTACTAAGATTGCAAAGGCAGCTATTCCATCACAAAACTTTCCTTCATGTGTTGAAGATGAACGTAATGATTGATCTGTTTTGATTTGTTCTTCCATAGTCAACAGTTTCCATACTACAGTGGGACACACCTACACACTTAACACCTACAACTTAACACCTACAACTTAACACCTACACACTAGCAAAGACATAGACTAATGCTGGGACTCATCTCCCCGTTGCCTTGATTTTTTTTCTGATGTCGCTACAGTTGTATAATGCCTAAGGGTGATGGTATATATGGCACAAAATTTTTTTTACGAAAATTTTCTGCACCCACAATAGTTTCGGGAACAAAATGTACACCAACTTTTTTTTCGTAATTTCACCCCCAATGGGTTTCAGCAACAAATGCCCAAAACTTTTTTTAATTTTTAAAAATAAATTTCAGCAACAAATCCCCTCTTTAAATTTTTTTTAATCTGCCCCCCTGTTGCAAAACAAATTTTAAAACCTTTTTTTAGGATTTTGGGCCCCGGAGGAAAAATTTTGGGGGCGGGGTCAAAATAAAGGGTTTTTACCCCTTTTATTGCCCAAACTATTTTTGGGTTTCGCTTAAAGTAAAAAATAAAAGGGTTACCAATTTTTTCAATAAACGGGGGAAAAAAATGTTTTACCCAATTTTTTTTCCTTTTAAAACCTCACCCCTTTAGGCCAAAATTTTAACCCAAATTTAACGAATCGAAAAAAAATTCAAGGGAACAAATGGGCCCAACTTTTTTTCTAAAGCTTTTCCCCCATTTGAGGGAAAATTTTAAAATTTATTTTAAGTTTTGGCCCCCCTTTGTTGGAAAAAAATGGAAAACAAATTTTTAAAACGACCCCCCAATTTGTTCACCCAAAAAATGAAAAATTTTTTTAGGAATACTGCCCCAATTTAGAAAAATTCAAATTTTTTTCTTGTGAAAAAAGTTCAGCCAAAAATTTAAACCAATTTATTTTTGTTCTGAAATTTGGGGTCCCTTTTTTCTAAATAAAATTAGGGTTTTGTTGGGGTCCCTTTAATGTTTTTTTTATAATTTTACCCAAAATAAGTTAATTCCCCATTTTTTGCCCCAAAAATTTTTAAAAAAAATTTTTTTTCATTAAAAAAACTAACCCCCTTTTCTAATTTAATGAGTGGCATTATTAAAGGAATTTTTAATTATTAATTATTTGGGGGTGGGGGTTATAAAAAATAAATTAGTAATTCTTTAATAAATTTTTTCCCGGAAATTTTTTAAAAAATTATGTTTTCCCGTTCCATTTTAATTCAACGTCTTTAAAATAAAGGGGGGGTTTTTTTTTTTAACAAAAGGAAACCTTTCCCCACCCAGGAAAAAAAGGAAAGTTTGGTTTTTTTCAAAAAAAAGAATTTTAAAGGAAAAAGAAAAAATAAAAAAAATTATTTCCCAAAAAATTTTTTTAGTTTTCAAATTTTTTTGGGGGATAGGTTTTTTTAATTTTTTTTTGGAAATTATTTTTAAAAGGGGGGGGCCCCTTTTTGGTTTTTTTTTGAAAAAAATTTTCCCAAAAAAAGGGTTTAAAAATTTTAGTTTTTTTTTTTACCCTTTTTTTTTTTTAAAAAAAAAAAAATAAAAATAAAAATAATTAATATTTTAAAATTTTTTAATTATTTTTTTTATAAATTAATTTTTAAAAAATTTAAAATAAAAAAACCCTTTCATTTCAAATTAAATAACAAAATTTATTAAAAACCAAAAAAAAAAAAAAAAATTGAAACAAAATAAGAGCCATTAGTACTATGAAATTCTTTAAAAGTTATATTTTGCCCAAAAAATCATAATGATAAAAACTATGTACACACAATGTATGTACAATTGTACATATTTATTATGCAATAGAACAACAACCCCAAAATCAAGAATTTGATGGGGAAAAATTAAATTGACATTAAATGAGAGTTGTTGTGGTGCTGGCCTGGAAAAGTACTTTCGTGAAATGCTGTGAGGGGCAGAATAAGATGTCAGTTGTGGAAAACATTGCCGGAGTCACCAGCGACGTCACATTACAGCAACATATCCAGACCGGGTGTCCTCGAGAGTTTTATGTCGTATATACTTATGACATTTAAATATTTTGGCAGTGTCATCATTTGAAAGAGCATCAACCATTTGTTATTAAGGGGCAGAGTAGATTTTATCCCAGGATATAGCATTTAATATTATACACAGTACATGTAACTAGGTACACACCCACTCATCCTGTGTGTTTCTACCCAGCGTTATGGGGCGTATTTGGTCCTGGCCGGGGGTTGGTCGGTGGCACTGTGGGCCCTGCAGTACGCGTGGGAAAACATCTACGCCATCATCGAGTCGTACTCCTACTACGTCCTTGGCTACTTCGCTATAGCTGGACTGGTCAGTTTCGCAGTGTGCTACTACAAGGGTCCAGTGACTGACCCCCGCAGTCTTTCTCTCATCAAGTGGACACTACAGCTGGCCGCTCTCACACTGGTCTACTTCGGCACACAGCTCACCGTCGTCTCCGTGGCAACCATTATCGTCATGGTGACCATCAGTCACTTTCCGACAAACTGTTTCCAGTCGTTTCTCATCTACTGGTCAGTGGTCATTATTTCTAATCTACTGGTCTGTGGTAATTATTTCTCATTTACTGGTCAGTGGTCATTACTTTCCCCGCAGGCCGCAACTCACGTTTAAAGATGACATTTGTGACTGGCCTCAGTTCCGAATGATTTTATGGAAAATCAACCTATGTAAAATATCCACAATGTTATATATTGTTTGCATATATGTAGTATATGTAGTTTTGTAAGTCACCAGACAAGTTATTATGATATTCTCATAAGTAAAATTAGTTTAATGTCATTGCAAAGGACTAGATATATATATATATATATATATGTGGCAATCAGTCAACAGTTTTCAATAATTTAACCAAACAACTTTACATTATACTACGTGTGGATGACTTACGAATACAAGAATCCATAAATGATGACCCTGACGCGATACGACTATTCTTCCATTGTAGTAACGCAATAACCTACTAATAACCAGTGTCCATTTGTTTTTACTCTATGAACCTATTTACTATTAGTCTCTGTCAGGGTGTTATTCGAAAATAAGACAACAGACATATTGTGTTACATTCTACATTTACATCTACCTGCATAAAATTGTCACATTTACCCAGTAGGGTAAAACGCTGTTACTGTCGATTCCTGTCAATGATGTGACGTGACAATCTGTCGTGTAGGAGACGGCGGTTCCCACCCAAGCTACGACGTCTCACGGAGGACGAGTATATGATGCAGGGTTGTGAGGAGACGCGGCGAGCGTTGTCCCAGCTCAAGGATTACTGTCACAGTCCCCAGTGTGACACCTGGCACACTGTCAGCAGACTCAAGAGTCCTCACAGGTTAGACACATCCAGGTGACCTGTCATTCTTCAATATGCTGTAATTTACCTGTTCTTCGCTAGGGTCACATGGCCTGTTGCTTAGCAAGTCACTTCAAAAATGGATGTCAAATGTGTCGTGTGTTTGTACATTCTGTTGTAGGTTTTGTTAGCATTTTGTTTCATAAGTATTCTATTGGCAAAATCATTGGAATGTTCAGGTTGGTTTAACATGTCATGTTTCACTAGTAATATAATACAGTTGACATATTGTTTATCAATATTGTCCACAAGGCAAAGCTTGCAGTAGATCACAAGCATAATTTGTATTACAGCTAACAACAATGACGACATGCTATATCTGTCAATTCTTAGTTTCTAATGTTTGCGGTACTTGAAATTGTGATATCTCAGGAAACTGTTGTACATGTTTTGTGACCTATAGTCTGTTGTTTTAGTAAAAGAACATGTTATCATGATGAAGTTACTAGTCTGGGTATTGATATTTTGTACGAGGTAGACATGATACAGTCTTCTTACCTGTGAGAAATACTTCCATTACCGTGCACAAGGCTTATGCCACTTTATAATTTAAAAGGAACTAGGCAAGTGTTTAGTGGACCCATTATACACAGGGACACACCAACTCAGTCAGTGCAGTGTACATTATTTCATATGTGACACCCCCTCTGTGTAGGTTTGCAGAGTGGGTGGAAGGAAATTCGCCGCACGTCTCGGATGACGAAATTCGAAAGCACGAGCGCAACGCTGCACCACCTCTGCCGATGGACTTTACTGACGACGAATCAGACAATGACTTCTCGTGGACATAATTTGTCAACGTCTCGCACACGTGACACTGGTGTTGCTCAAAAACTGTGGTTTCACAAACATTCTCGCAAGAGTACAGCATCGATCATCTAGGCAATGAGTTGTATGTCAAATACTGCACAATTCTGTCATATTTTGTATGTGAACATCAGCACATTTTACTCCTGTACTTTGCAAATGTTGTGAGCAATCAACGCGATGGCTGTCAGCAGGGGTTAGGATCACGTGACTCTGCTCCCAGTCATGTGACTCTGCTCCCAGTCCTTCCCTCTTTGTATTACATATTCCCTTTGTTACAAACTCAAGTTAGATGGAGAATATTCTCAAATTGCTAAGCGCTAAGCTGTATTGGGTAACGGCCATGTTTACCACAACTTGAGTATCATCAAGCTACTGCGACATCACTCACTTTGTCGTCTAATAATGAGTGAGAACAAGGTTTGTCTTGCCCAGTGCCCTATACTGTACAAAGATTTAGACGGAGACGAAAGATGGAGACGCAATGTATTTGTAGTCAAAATACATTAGTATTAACAAAAGTAATTGTAAATATTTTTATTTCAGATACCTGATTCATTTTGTGTCATTCTAATAGATCGTGTTTTTAACGAGTGGAATATTGTTTATGTATGTGTTTGTGTATCTATGTATGTGTGTGTGTTCAAATATTGTACACACTATTCCTCGCATTAACATTTTGAAATCATGATCATCTACAAAATAAAAAAGAGTGCCAGTTATGAAGTGACTGGCTACAAACATCCTGCTTAATTTGTCCCTTATTTCTATCACTTGACTGAGCAGAGCAGTGCCATTAATGCACATCTGTCGTCATGTGTCAGACTGTATATAAGGCGTGACATCAGGAAGGTTTCGGCATCGTCTGTCCACGGTCTACACCAGCGTAACGCCGCGTGAGGTTGGCGACGGGTGTCACAGACCGAGGTGAGAGTTGATGGCGTTGATGAGGTCAGCCTTCTTTGTGCCTCCGCACCGTACGTTTGCCTTCTTGCAGTAGTCCTTCAGCGTGGGCACTGTCAGCTTGCTCAGCTGTCAACAAGATCATGAGGCAACATAGAATTGTTTTCATAAAACTAATGTTCTTTAAATACACCACAGTAGATGGGTGTTAATGAAATTTGAAGAAGTCAACAGTTGGCATGCACACAACAGTTAGCAAACTCATCCAACTCACTGAGAATCCATCCGCACTCAGGTCTGTCTAATGTAATGACTTACAGCTGTAATTGTAACACTTCTACAGCGCCTATATCCTTAAAATTCAAGTAAAAGGGGTAACATCAAAATCATTTGCATAATTATAAACAGGAAGAGGCAAAGGTTGTCATGAGTGTGGAACCGCCAAACAATTATGGAAAAGCAATTTCAAACATGTTTTTTTTTAGTTCTTTATGTAAGGTGGCTTTAGTTTCAGAAGATTTAGTTGTAATAAGGAACTGATTCAGATTGTTGGCTCAGCTCAGCGAACGTTTGCCAATTTTGAGTTCAGTTTTAGAATGGATGATCAAAGGTCCTAGAAATGTCAGAGAAATGTACAGATTAATGAATTTATGCTCGAAAATAATCTAAGTACCAGAGTTACACCAGCCATCCTTTCTATGTACCATCAAGGTCAACAATACAGTGTAGTTCAACCACCATAATACACGACTAATACAGAGTTCTGAGCTAATCATAAGAATAAATTAATATACTTCTGATTACAACTACAAACTAACACAAATGCGTTGACGACCATCTCTACTGTGAATTGCCATTGTTATATCATAAGAAAATGTTACATTTACGGACACCTCAAACACAACACAAGTGGGTCACTCCAACTCTGGACTGTGGCACCAACACAACATATTTATTACTGACACATGACAACCCCAACTAGTCACCAGGGGTCGAAATAGTGGTAGTCTGATAGTCCGAGGACTACCGGAAATTCGGTCGGACTACTAAAGATGATGACAGCAGCACTCTGATGAACTACCAACAAATTTGGGAATATTTTTCAAATTTTGTTTGTCATGTCATTTTGCTTACATCTGGGCCATACGACTACCACATATATCTGAGGACTACCAGATTTCCCAACTAAGTAGTCCTGCTGACTTTATTTACAGTTATTCCTACCCCTGGTTACAGCTAACTACATCTCACAACTGTCCTTGCACAGCTTGAAAGTAACTCTCAGGCTACCTATTACCAAACAGAACTCAAAAATGTCCTCAGCAGCTACGCCCTGTTAGCTGTCATCCCGACTGATTATACAACTATTGCTCCAGGTTACCTCCACTGAAGCAACTGAAGAACTAATTTTAACATTTTCCGTGCCGATTTATACATCAGTGGTTAGGCTATCGGGTTCACAGATTGGCGAATTATATTTCGCACAAGTAAATGTTTTTTCGTAGACTAGTGAAAATATAACATAACTGTTAGCCTGCCATTTCGTATCATAATTATTGCTCAGCCCGATTGAAACAATTAATTCCATTACAAGCGGGGAAGCGCCCTTGGAAGCCCAGCGACTGGCAGGAGACAACGCGTTGATATCGCCAAACAAACAATGCTTTCACAAAATTTACTCTGCCTAAAGTTAATTAAATGCAATCAAAGAAACTGGTCACGTTTTAAACAAACACTAAAAAATGACCACACAAACCAAGCGCTATTAACAATGATCGGTTTGAAAAATGATCGGTTTGGTGCTGCGAAGCCGGGAGAAGAACAGCAAACGAACTCAGCAAGCAATTTATTTGTGTTAAATTTCTTTAAATCATTAAATTGTTTCTAAAACCTGCAAGACAAGAGAGGGCT
>JAODUO010003674.1:0-12849 GCA_025642075.2 Ridgeia piscesae | reverse complement strand
CTGTTATGACAGCTGAACCAGCAGACGGCACCGTGTTTGATTACTTTTCCAAAGTGCAGATAGAAGCTGAGTTTTAATTAGTTGCATTGAACAAGATGATCCCGTTCATGGTGTCGGTGGTTTTGCAAAATTTTACCACTTTAAGACCACTTACTGAGTAAACCACTGATGTGAAATTGTAGATGCAAATGGTTAGTTTGTGTAAACTGTTTTAGCTGCATAACACCAAATTTTTACTTTTTGGCCCTTTAGTCTGTTAACTTGCATGGCCTAAATATGTTGTTCCCCTACTGTTCAAAGCCAACCCTCACCCCGGGGAAAAAACCTAGTAATTTTGCCCAAACCAAGGTTTGCATGCATGTATGCATACATGTGGGCTTGGCTTTATGGACTGGCAAAAATGTTATTCTGCATAAAAGTCTGACAGTGTGTTTTGGTCAATTATGACTGTACAGATATATCAGTTGGAAAGCAGTTGTACAGTGGTGCCATCTTGTGAGAGAAATATATTAATGCAAATTGACACTGACATTATTTTAATAGTTTGGGATCCTAAACAATAAATGTCCCAGAACATATTGGAATATTGGTCAGTATGAAGGTGATTTAAACCATCACTAAAGCCATGTAATGTGTTTGGGGATTTTGAGATCAACCCTATGTTTGTTTGTCATTTGTCAATGCACATTCGTGCATCATCAGTAAAATTATGTTTGTATGGTTTCAGCACAATGTGTCACCATTGACGTTGGTGACACTAAGTGACAACAGACTGGGGATGACTTTGGATATTCAAACGGTCTTCACCACACGGACAACATGAGAGAACTCCACAGAATCACCAAACCATGCAATGTCACGTTACACATTCCAAGCAGCCAAGGACAATTTGGGCTGGTGGATGGACAAATCCTTACAACGGCACAAGACAGCAAACATTTTCAACATCTAATTTTAATGATGTAGTCAGCTTTACCTTTGTGTGCACTCTTGTGTACTTAGATCATACTGTAGTTCTAGTGCAATTAGATGTGCGATCCAGAAAAGGGTTAAATTGTTATCTATTGTCGGTGAACTTGCTGGAACATACAGGGAACCAAGTCAACGCTTTAAAGGCCTGTATCTTCAACTTGCGGACACAATATCGAGCCAACTCCATACAGTAGCAGATGTGCGACGTCACTTGATTCAAAGATATGTTACTGCAGTTCCACGACCAACCACCCTGCAGATTACTTTGTGGATAAAACGCAAATCACTATTCTGGACTTCACTTTTCAAAACTCGAAATTCACAACGTACTGGCAATTGGAGATTACAATACCGTCACTAGGTGGCGTGGCAGATCCACAGTCCGTGATCTTTAACATGACCTATGTTTTCTTGGTCTTTGGAAATATCCATGCGATATTCATCAGTCCTCATGACAATTTGTTGGATAATATGAAAGACGGACATGTGACCCCTCATGACAGTCGTTGAAACAAGAACCTTTCTATCAACACAGTGGTGGCCACTGAGGTATTTTGCCCGCAGCTGCAGTGCCATCTTTCCCAGAATTCCTGAGCAGCGGGTTGACAGAACAATGCGACAGTCTGACAGTCTGACTGCAGTGTGTATCGATAGTTACTTCAAAGTGGACACATGGATAGTACCAGGCTGTGACGATGGAAGACAACAGGTAGGGATGCATTCTTTCTAATTTTCTTACTGTACCTACCATGCTGGAAACTTTGAGTGAAATATTTGTAGTTTAATGGCATTTTTCAGTGCTTGTACATGATCAGAACTCGGGATCAAATATTTGTACTTTCATTTAATAGTATTTGTCAGTGCTTGATCTTGAATTTGTACTTAGGTTTTTGTACTTATACTTAGTCAGTTGTGTTTGTCAAACAATAAAGTACATTCCAAGTAAAACTGTAAAGGCAAGATCTTATATAGCGCAGTATCTAATTCTCAGGACCGTTCAAAGCGCCTTACACTTTACTTCCCTGACAGACCTGTTCACTCAGCCACCACCTCGGCTTCTCTGGGAAGTATCCAGCCATATGCTGCAATTAATGCGCGAAGGCTGCTCGTACACATATCCACCACTGTCTATAGCCAGCTACTCATTTATACAGCCGAGTGAACTGGAGCAATGTAGAGTAAAAAAAACTTGCCCAAGGTTTTAACACTGCAGCACAGGATTCGAACCCGGGTTCTCGTAGTCGAGAGTCCGAAGCTTTACTCCTGAGCCATGGCGCTCTACAAAGTACCTACCTTGAGTCTTTAAAATACAGAATAATACAAGTTTCTACACTAACTTACACATGTGATGCTGCTTTTTATAATATGTGCATCCTGCACAATGCAGGATAACATTATTGCCAGTCACACATGTTTTGGTGGACACATGGATGTTAACTGTTAAGCCAGTTTACAAACTTTTAAATGTGTCTGATGATCTGAAATGGACTACAACCATCCCTGATGAATTAGTTCTCTGCATAAGTGTTGTATCTTAAATATGCGCAACATTTGTGTTTGGTGCGTGTTGAAGTGGAATGTCAGCTTGCAAGCATTCTAGTTCTATGTGAATATTTCATTCGGCAATCATCGATAGCCGTGTGGTTGGGTTAGAATAACCACTGTTGTAATAGCATGTCATCACGTATTGAAGGTGTACAAATAAAGTAACATAACACGGTAGAATATCATTAATGATTTATATAATGTAAATGTATAATAACGCACATGTAAATAATGTAAATAATGCACATGTATATATATTAAACACAGTTCCCAGATCTGAGCGGACAGTATGGTCCAGCTGGTAGTGTACGTAGGGATCTGAGCCACCGAACAACGAGCCGGTGGCTCCGCCATAGCTGCACCCACCCAGATTTGATGCCGTGGGTCGGGCCATTCGACCACGTGTCACTTGTGTCAAATCGTCTGTTTCCGCACACATCTCTCCCGAGACCCAAGTAAAATCCGTATGTAAATGCGGACCGCACGAATTCTGTTTGGGCGCAAGTTGTAAAGGTAAAGACAGAGGTGGCCGGTGGCAACGGTAGGTCGGTTGACACTGATGATACCCATGATGGCGATGACACCGGAGTGGGTGGCGTAGCGGATGTTTTTCTTTGTCGTAGGATGGTTGCGACTAATAAATAAATAAACTGATATAGCGCCAAATCTAGCTAAAAAACTATTCAGGGCGCTTTACATGTACATGTCCTTAAAACTAATTACCGAAACATATAACTAAAAAAAAAACATTAACCGTAAATTATATAAAAGTGCATAAAGACAGACTAATAAAAACATTGTAAATAAACAAATACATATAGAAGGCAAAAACACATAAATACAAAAGGCCATTTAAGGTAGAAGTAATGTTCTCTTCCATGCACTGTCTTTTCATTTAATTATTACTGCATCAGCCAAAGTATTTTCTAAAATATAGCGTCTTTACGGTATTCTTAAAAGAATTCTCATTGTATAGTTCTTGTACTGAAAAAGATAGACTGTTCCACAGGTCCGGAGCAGCTGCAGGGAAAGTCGCATTTCCAGCTTCGCAATTTGTTTTAGGTCTTTTAAGGTGTTTGGTTTCCTCTGAGCGAAGTGATCTGGTTGGCGTGTAGATGCAGATAAGGTCACGCAAGTACACTGGTCCATGACAGTTGACAGTTCTGTGGACGAGTAGCATTATCTTGAAACAGACAAGTCCCCGGACTGGCAGCTAATTGAGTCCTTTTAGCACTGACGTGATGTTGGAATATTTAGCCACACGCTTGATCAGTCTAGCGGCAGTATTTTGAAGACGCTGTAGTCTGGCAAAGTTCTTGTCAACTGTGCCATATAGCAGAGAATTACAATAGTCAAGCCTTGATGTCACGAGTGCGTTGACCACCCTCTCCCTTGTCTGCCTTGGCAAGAACTTGTTAATCTGACCGATGTGATGGATGTGGAAATAGCAGCATCGAACAATTTCTGATGTGTTGGCAGACATGTTCATGTGATTATCCAAGTACACACCATCGTTTTTTACTTGATCAACGTCTTGGATGAGTGTACCACCAACACTAATGCTAAGTTCATTAATTAATTTCTTTGCAGATACAGGCATAATCAGAAGGAAGTCAGTTTTCTGATCATTTACTTTGAGATAATTTGCAGTGAGCCACTCCCGAATTTCTATTATGCAGTCTTGAAGACGCCGTATGACTTTGGATAATGATGTAGGATTCAGATCAAACGTATGCATCAATTGCAGGTCGTCAGCGTAGTGGTGAAATTGACGCTGTGTCTTCTGATGACATCTCCGACTGGTTGGACATACAATGAGAACAGTGCTGGCCTCAGCACGGATCCCTGCGGCACTCCTGTGTTACACGTGTGGTTTTCTGATGTAGCCTGACCAATCACAACCCACCGTAGGGGGTAACCCTGAATACCATAACCCTTGCTGAGCTGATTGAGTAGTGTGGTGTGGTCAGTTGTATCGAAAGCTGAACTCAGGTCAAGTATCACAAACAGAGTACCTTTTTTGCGATCCAAGGCCGCCTGGATATCGTTGCAGACTCTCATCAATGTTGTTTCTGTTGAATGTAGTCTTCGATATGCTGACTGGAATGGTTCGTTCGGGTTTTGTGAATCAATATGATCAGACAATCGCAGAGCCACGACCTTTTCAATAACCTTGGATAGATGAGAGAGAGTGCTAACGGGTCGATAGTTACATAGCATATCACGGTCTAAAGATGGCTTCTTTAATAATGGGTGAACACAGGCCATCTTTAAAGCAGATGGCATTGTCCCTTCCTCCAATGACTTATTAGTAATAGCAGTGATGACGGGCACCAATGATGACAGGCACTGCTGAATCTGTTTGGCTGGCAGCGAATCAAGTGTGATTGCAAGAATATCGATTGTGTCGTCACAAACATATTCGTTAATCAGCAACGTTTTGTTCCTGACTAATGCGACACAAGACAGGAGAATGAAGATGGCGATCACAGCCACCTCCCGTACATATGGTGACGTTGGTACAGCATTTGTAAGGTAAATAACGGCATTGGTAGTGTGTAGGTCCTCCTGTCACACGTGCATGGCCAAATGCTTCGCAATTCAATGCTCAAGAAATAACTACGTCTGTCCCGTACAAACATTGTCACCTTGCTTCCAGTTATGACCCCAGTATTGACAAATTTTAAACTGTTGTAGAAAGAAATTGCTTTCTTTGCCAAAACATTACCTTAACTAAAATGTTGCGACTGTATTTCGACAAACAAACATAATAACCATAGGATTGTAGTGTTGCAATTAGTCGTATACAATTTGACATTACATTTGATCGCTATTACATCAACTGGCATTATTCTTGTAATTTGGTGTGACCACAAATTAATGATAGATAATTGTGCGGTCAGAATGATCATATAAAATTGTGTACGTGTTCGTCCTAAAGCGGACAGCTTTCACAATTAAACCCTCGACTCAAAACAATAATTTATTATCAATAATGATAAACATCAGTTTGATTAGACTCCTGATCATTCACAAACACGGGAGATCTGAACACATTAAATCGTGGCAGCGTAACACTTACCGGTTGTTATCACTGTACCCGTGGTCGGCGTGATGTTCTGCCGTTGTCTGACATCAACGTCGACAGGGCCTCTGGTGGTTTGTTGGGCCCGGCCTCTGGTCGTATAGGCCCTGTCGTGGATCTGGCCGGACGTCAGAGTCTCCTGTAAAAGAAAACATACAAAAAAGATAACTTGTATAGCGCCTAAACACTTCGTAAAAAAGATCAGACAGAAAGGTTGATCAATCAGAGTCGGAAAATAGTCAAGATGTCGTCAGATTGATTGAAGTGCCATGGAGTTATGGTAATTGGCAGGTAAAGTAATAATCGTGTTTTAAATGATGGCATAATTGATCTATATTTCCACCTGATCTAGCAGTAGAATGAAGCATATTCAAAAGGTGGTGTGCAGCTGCAAAAAAGCTAAGGTCCCAATGTTTATTCTAGTGAAAAAAGGTACTTCAAATATAGACGACCAAAGCGGCATGGTTTATTTTTGGCTGCAGTAAGGAGTGAATTGTAAAAACGACGGTGTCTTACGTGTTTGATCTCTGGGTCTGTCGGTTGGTGAGCGAGAAGGTAGGCGAGTAAGTCGCATGTCGGGGTGTCCATGTTGTGACGGCCTACCCGTCACCTTGGGGTGAAAGGGGTATGGTGCGGGGAACACTACGCCACGAATATCAATGTAATTGCCGCCGCCCGATGTTCCGGTGATATCGTGCGCTTGTCGTATTCCAGAGGCATTCATGCCCCTGGAATAGCTCAATTAAATGTTGAGTTTCATCTTCATTCAGTTTCATCTTCGTTAACACTGTTTACTTTTGACGCCGTTGTTGCTGATGACGATCCACCAAGCGGCGGCTTCTGATTGGTTATTGCGTGCAACAAAGTTGCATATTATAGAACATGTGTTAAACTTGTAACTCGCTTGAAACAGAATTGCATACAATTATATTGCATGCAATGGATCCATCACATGGTGCAACTTTGTTGCATGCAACAAAGTTGCACCGTGTGACGGTACCTTTAGGTGGCATTAACGTTGATTCTAACAGGTTGGAATATAAACTTTATAGTTATTAACTGACGGCCCATGAAATTTGGGGTAAGCGCTTTGAATTTACGGAAAATTGACAGTACGTGTTTATAATAGTTAGGTACTTGTTCTGCGAATTTACGTAAATGTAAACCTAGCCAATACTTGGCTAAATATCTCCATTTCGCCTTACACTCAGTACACTAACAAGAACACAAGAAGAAGGCAGACCTGTGGACTTCTGACTGTCACCTGCTCTCACTTACATGTCCAGGGCTCATGATCACCTGGGTGTGACTGTTGGTCAGTAGTCCAAAGTGCTTCTGCTATTGTGTTTACTTTGACATTTGCCCCAGTACTAAGTACACAGAGTGTCTACTTTAACACCTACTCCATTGTTATTGTCCTCACTAGTGGACATGCTGGAGGCTGGATTAACACCTCTGTGTCTTGTCTGGTCAAACTCCCATTGTGGTGTTGTAACTACCCTAACACTTGTCTCATTAGTACTCTGAGTATTCACTATGACATCTACTCCACTACAATTGTCCTGACTGGTGGCCAGACATGGAGTTGGTCTGCTATCACTGTGTGTTGGTTGGCTGATACCCAAAAGGGTGGTGGTGGACCCATGGTCAACTGGGTTCACTGTATTTAGTTTGATGGTGATTTATCTATCCCATTATTATTATGAATTTATTCAGCCTCCGTTGTCGGAGAATAAACATTACATACATATTCATACGTACATTCACATATAAATGACACACGGTGAAGAATAAAAACCTGATAAAATAAGATAAATAGCAACAATACATAAAGTGGCATGATATAATATATAAAACATATAAATATAAATATATAAGACATGTAATATAGTAGAGTGCAGTGGTTAACTGATGAACTAAAAGATGTTCATGTGAATATGGCTTGGTAAAATTATCAGTAAATAAAAGGTGTCTAATCGAGTCAACAAGACCATCATTGTTTGTCACACTAGTTTTGGGTACATGTTGAGAATTAAAGGCTCGTTTAGTTGGTGACTCGCCCATAGATACCACCCTATCCAGCAGGGTTCCAGGTACCGTTTTACCATAACATATAAAACGAGACAATAAGTGCTGCATCAGTCGACGCGCTGGACTTTCAACTTTAAATATTCTATTATACAAGGATAACACATTTCTATTTACAATATCTTCGATCTTTTCAATATTTAGTGCTTTAAGTAAGGCTGTGTTGTGTGATAGTTTACTTAATCCAAGACTGTTTAATTAAACTAACCTGTACAGATTCAAGTCGACGCATTTGGATGGCGGTGCTGCTCATGCATTCTAAACTTATGTTAACGTTGGTTGACATATACATTTATACAGATACGCTTGAACATCAGGAGTGGCTCCTGGGTATAACATACCGGCACTAAATACACATAAAATGACTGTCTGCATTTTGTTAGTGTGTTGGTGACATGGCTGGCATTATTACCACCACGATGAAACACGTTACCACGTATATTAAGCGATTCTTCATTACATATACATTTGTCACCAAGCCTCCACTTTGGGTATACATTTGTCACCAAGCCTCCACTTTGGGTCTTGATATAACGAACACTTTCCAACAATCGTGACTTTCGATTTTTCAACCCCAAATTTGAATCTCCACCTTTTGCTATATGCAACACATACATCAATTAGGTTCTGTAGATCTTGAACATTTGTTGAGAATAAGTAATATCGTCGGCATAAGCCATATAATTGTACAGTGTATCACCTATTCTGACGCCTGCATCACAGTTATTCAAGTCTAGTAAAAGTTGATTAATAAAAATGTTAAACAGATACGGCAAGAGAACATTTCCTTATCGTGTACCACGTGTTACACAAAACGATTTACTATATGAACCATTCCATTTGACTACAGCATTCAGCTTATTATACCAGTTATACAATTGGCTGATAATTCTGTGCAATGTTCGGGTTAAGTGTAGATTTCTTTAGTATGGGAACAATTAAACCAGTGGTGAATAATGTAGGTACGTATGCCCTGGATAGTATAACAGTGTATAGTGATGCAAGCAGTGAAAACAGTAATGAGGATTTGCCATAAATAAGATGTTCAGCAGTTATACCATCGAGTCCCGGTGATTTATTTTTACGAAGATTAGATTTAAGCATGTCGACTTGATCCTGATTTACCTCATGTGTGCCCACCAAATAACAATTATCACTATAATATTGCTCTACCATATGTTTGTCATGGGTTTGTTCAATAGTACATTCTGGTAAAGCTTGCATAACATCACCATAGAATTCACCGAAATCTGTAGCACATAGAGATGATTTAACTTTTGTAATTATTCACTGTTTGATTACATTCCAGAATGCAGACAGATTCCTGTTCTTTAACATAACATTAAGTTTTTGGTATTTATTGTTCACTGAGCGATCTATGCGCTGCCTAGTTCTACGTCGGAACACCTTTTTGATATATTTTTATGTTTCATACACGAACCCGGCACGAGGTCTGTCATTGTCATTCCAAAGTCACCACCAGAACCGTTTACGGTCTCGTAGGTGGCTGAGTTCAGCGCACCAATATGTTTTTGGTTTGTTGCAGTGTTTCTGTTTGCACCCTGCTTCTGTCACAGTGTCGTGCATAGCATCGTTCAGTTGCACAACATAAGAGTCAACGAGCCCCTGTACCACTGTCATCGTTCACATCACACGTCAGGATATGCATAGTCGATAGCTTGCTGTGGAGGATATCACGATACGCATTGGTACACTCTAGGTTGTCCCATCTGCGTGTGACACCGTACGGGACATCAGTTGATAACACCGCGGGTTGACACTGTTCACTGAGAACTCTGGTCTGTAGGCAGAGGGGCAAGTGATCGCGTACGTTATAAGCATGTCGCGGTATAATGTTGCAGCTGACAATGTGGTCAGGCAGTTACCCTATCTGTTGGGAAGGGTGGGGAGATTACGACGAGGACTGGGACTTTGGCTGGTGACTACCACAATGACACGAGGTGGGATCACCAAGAGTTGTGAAAAAGAAATGGCTGGTACAAACGTTGCAAGCACGCATATCAATCAATCAATATATTTAATTTCCAACACCAACCTAATACAGAACATAGTACAAACAAAGAGTATAAAATGTTAAGAAAAAGGGGTATACTGAAGGGGTATATTGATTTGCATACCCCTATCACATTTGTTCATAGTTTATTTAATGTTGTTAGCATCTATGCAGTTGTAACCATTAATTAATAATTTAAGTTAATTTTGCTACAATGCTCAGTAGTACAATATTTAGTAATCATACCAAATAAGTTCACAGCACAATTATTTGAGAGTAGCTCTCTGTGTATGTAACCAACTATATCAATATGTCATACAACAATATATCATACAACATATTGGGTAGCAGTATCTGCAAGACTGTCAGTACATTCACTAACTGCTTTGTCATATTCTTTGTGAACCTTGTTGAGTGTCAACAAAGCTGACACAACACTTGATTCATCCCGCTGTCACTTCCTCCCAGCAACCCTATTGTCTTCTGCTTCTTCCATATAAAACTTGTGACAATCTCACCAGCTTCAAATGTCTAATGAAGACACATTTTTTTATTGCATATTAGTGTAATTCGACATTAATGTTATCAATCTTTTACTAGATTATTTGGTAATATTATCAATATATAGTTATACACTTATGTATTTGCATTATTGATACATAATTATTATTATTATTTTAAAAAGTGTTAACATAATAAACTATTGATTACTAATCAAGTATACCTATACCGTCATTTATCAGTATAATTGTAATATAATTATACACTAGACCGATTATTATGTATTTTTATGACTAATTAAAAATTAAAACGCTGGGCTCCCCGCATTCTGTTAAGCCAGTTTACAAACTTTTAGATGTGTCTGATGACCTGAAAAGGACTACAAACACACATGTGACACCATTTTCACTTTTAAGGCATAACTAACAATATCTGGTTTTGGAAGGATTTTTTTACCCATCCACCCATATATTTCTACCCGTCCATAATCGTTTTTACCCGTCCAAATGATGGGTGGATGGGTCTCTACATAAAGCTATGGTCCCAAGCAGCAGATGGGCCGTAGCATGGTGGTGTAGGAAATGGCCCTGACTTTGCTTGAGCAGTCATTGATGTTTTGTCGCAGGAAACCAAGGACTCTGTTTGTTTTCCCTGCCATTATTGCTGTCATGCTAACATGGTCAAGACGACCATGTGTGATTGAGATGCCAAGGTATCTATTTGTGTTGGATGTTTCTAGCATTTTGTTATGGATGGCATACGATGTTTCACGAACCAGTTTGGTTTTCTTTGGCATTACTCTGATGGCTGTGCACTTTCCTGGATTAAATTCCATCTGCCAGTTTTTTCTCCCACTGTTCCAGTGATGACAGATCTGACTGGAGAGCCTGCTGGTCTCTGTCAGTAGTGATGCTCTTAAAGAGGAGGCAATCGTCTGCGAACAGCTTGGTATGAGAGGAGCGGACGACATCTGGAAAATCATTAATATATGAAAGAAAAAGAAGAGGTTCTAAGACGGTGCCCTGGGGCACCAAAGTTTAGCCTTTTTTGTCACACTGCACAGCAGGGCTTGATGCAGGATAATATTATTGCCAGTCACACATATTTTGGTTAACACATGGATGTTAACTGTTAAGCCAGTTTACAAACTTTTAAATGTGTCTGATGACCTGAAATGGACTACAAACACACATGTAACACCTTTTTCACTCACTTTTAAGGCATAACTAACAATGCCTATGGTTTTGGAAGATCTTTTTTTGCTCCTTCATTTTCTTACCTGTCAACAACCCGTTCATCGTATTTCTACCCGTCCATATTCGTTTTTACCCGTCCAAATGACGGGTGGACGGGTCTCTACATAAAGCCATGCTGCAAAGGTCTCGATGTAGGGGAGACCCGGGACCTATGAGCCACCGGGACCTATGATACACCCCTTTTACTCCTTATTGCAAAACAGTAGAGACATCTACCCACCATCCATGGAACTACTAAACATGTGACCGGCACCCATATTGTTTAGAGGGCCTTACAGCACGCCGCCGACATTGCAGCCAGAAAAATATGTTTTTGACCACCTTGAGTAATTGTTTCGTGTTTTGGTAAAAGTTTAATATTGATGTGGTAATAAATATATTATAGATCCAGTATGTGTCTTTGTTGTTTGTTTGTAAGTTCTCTTGATCTCAGGATACAGTTTTAATAAATCGACCACATGGTTCTGTAGTACATTAGGATGACGTAATGAAAGTGGTGTTGGGGACCGATGAGCCACTTTCTGTGGGGTCCGATGGGCAGGTGGCTCGTTGGACCCCACTGCAATTTAAACCGATATGATCAGTATAAGTTATAATTATTGTAGCATGCTGGCTGCCAATACATGTTTTAACGAAACAGAACTGATTTTGTAAATGTTAAACGTCGAATGTTTATAAGAAACCCGACGCTGTCACTCAAATCGCAGCGAGTGACTCTTACCCTTTGATCTTTACCAACTGGGAGCTGTGCACCTGGCTGGGTGTGGAGTTAGTTAATTAGTTGTTATTGGCTATAAAGGTTTTCTAACAATAGGATCTCTCTTGCCTGGTCTTATGCTGTGCACACAACAAATATATACCATGTTTTTATAACAAATGTAACGTCCCTGGAAAAAACACACTCACCCATAAAAATCGCATTCACACCATAAAAACTGACTTCATACCATTACGAATTACAACAAAAACATGACACGGCAGGACGTGGAACCCGTCCACTTGTGTTCACGTGACACTGCATCACCTGATCATGCATTTCCTTCTGGGCTTTTAGCGACACCTACATCGGTTTCGAAAGCGCCTCGTGGTCGATGTGGACACAGAGTAAGCGCCCTTACTGCCCGGGCCCTTTTTTCAACCCCTAAATGGTATATGAAAACATCTTTTGATGGTCTGTATGCTATAATAGGTATAATTTATATGCATAACATGATTTTGCAATAAAAATAAAAAGCCATGAAGGACCATGTCCTTTAATGCACTGACCCATGGGACCCCAATGGGTGGCTCATCGGTCCCTTACCATGGGGACCAATGAGTCATCACGGACCCTGTTGCAAAAGTTGATACCAAGAAGAAACTGATGGAGACAACCAAACAAACTCATT
>JAODUO010003673.1:0-10457 GCA_025642075.2 Ridgeia piscesae | reverse complement strand
TACATTGTTTGGGGGGTGTAATGGGTTCTATTTAAAGGGGGTTTGTATGTGTACCTTTAGTTTTTTAAACTTTTAAAGGGTATGACTGGTATTCTATTGTAACTGAGGTTATGACTGTTATTCTAGTTGTAAACTGAGAAACTGTACTAGTAAAACTGTTATGATGTATTCGTATTTTTTGGGATCAGGATGTTTCTAGATGAATTGTTAGTAAATTAATTCTAGAAAGGAGAAATACTGTTTTTTATTTAAAAATTTTTCTATTTAAACGGGGAACATGATGTGTATACATTGAAACTGGATTAAAACATTTTTTCTCAAACTTAAAATATAATGTGTATTCTGCACAATTTAATGAGGGGGAAACAGCTGTGATGGGGTGAAATGACTGTTTTCTCCTATTTTGGGGTTAGGGCCTTTTTTCAAATTAATTTTATTAAACTTCGCTTGGGCCCCCCGCAACCCAATACCAGCTAGTCAACCTCACGCCAATACACAGCTAGAATACAGTCACTTCACTCCAATACACAGCTAGAATACACAGATCACTGACCAAGTACACAGCTGGAATATACAGTCACTTCACTCCAATACACAGCTAGAATACACAGTCTTCACCCCAAGTACACAGCTAGAATACACAGTCACTTCACTCCAAGTACACAGCTAGAATACACAGTCACTTCACCCCAAGTACACAGCTAGAATACACAGTCACTCACTCCAGACACGTAAATACACACTTAAAGTCACATGATCAAGTCACTTCACAATCACAGTTAGAATATACAGTCACTCATCCAAGTACACAGCTAGAATACAAAGTCATTTACTCCAGTATACAGCTAGAATACACAGTCACTTCACCCAAGTACACAGCTAGAATACACAGTCACTTCACCCCAAGTACACAGCTAGAATACACAGTCACTTCACCCCAAGTACACAGCTAGAATACACAGTCACTTCACCCCATGTAAACAGCTAGAAGACAAAGTCACTACACCCCAAGTACACAGTTAGAATACAATCTCACTGCACCCCAAGTACACAGGTAGAATACACAGTCACTTCAACCCAAGTACATATCTAGAATACACAGTCACTTCACCCCAAGTACACAGCTAGAATACACAGTCACTTCACCCCATGTAAACAGCTAGAAGACAAAGTCACTACACCCCAAGTACACAGTTAGAATACACTGTCACTGCACCCCAAGTACACAGTTAGAATACACAGCCATGTGGCCAAACAATGTGACAAAGTATCTGTTGCATGTCCACTATGACAATATCTGGAGCAGGGACAGAGACTTGTTTCAGTCCGAGACGATTGGCAAGGATAGATTTGTTCCCCTTCCGTAAGCAGCCATTCTCGTTGATGAGCTAGGCAGGTATGGTCATGTTGGAATATGGATGCCAGCTGCAGCAACGGTTTTGTCTAACCATAAGCAGGCGAGGGAATATTGTCTCCGAGTCAAACACTTTCATGTCACCAACTGTCATTCATCATTTATCTGCTCCATTGTCTTCAGTTGACTGGAAATCCTGGCTCGGAATCCAGACGGAAGGAGTTGCGGAATGATTTTGCCATCTTCTCACGAATAAGTACGGCATCTCTGACATGGATCTCAATTGGAGCATTGTCCATGTTGTAAAGGAAATCACTGTTGCTTGGTACTGGATGAGAAGGTTTTTCCAGCTCTGCACAAATCTGCCGTGGAAATACATTAATTGTAAGATTAAACAACACTTAATTGACAATAAATTAATTGTATGCATTTAATGATAGGTTTTTTGTTATCATTGCTTTTATTGTTATCATTGACTGTTAATATTTGTCTATATACACAATTTTTGTGATGTCATCATGCAAACCGGTAAATGTTTTGAAGTAAATAAATTTTTCGGTAGTGTTGGTATTGGCTAATTGGCATAAAATAAAAAGATATATGTTTTATAACTAATGAAACTATTAAATTGTCTTAATCAATCCCTGATCATAAAAATTTATATATATATATATATATATACATATACACACAGTTTTTTATCTCATTATCATGCATACTTTCAGAGATATTGACCAAAAATAGATATGCGATAATGGCTGTGGCTAATTTGCATAGTGGGTATAAATATAGACAATAAAGCTTTCTAATTGTGTTCATAATAATAACCACTGACCTTGAAAACATGGACAGACACAATTTTTTTAAGAACCATGCATACGTTTGACAATATTGAATAAAATAGTTGTTTGGATAATGGCCGCATTAATTTGCATATAAAAAATTATATCTATATATATATATATATATATATATATATATATATATATATATATATATATATATACATATATATATATATATATATATATATCTTTTCTTACATGGCCTAAATTTGTTGTTGAACTAAAGTACCTTACTCCGGACGTACCCAGTAGGTGGATAATGGCATTAGTTTATGTTAATTTTGGACTGGCAAAAATTTGATCCTATATAAAAGCCTGATGGGTGTTGATCTATGATTACTACATGTATCAGCACTTAGGAAATATATTCTACAGTGGCGCCATCTCATGGGCGAAACATGCAAACTGAGAGTGACATTTATTGAATAGTTTTGGATCATGAACATTGCATGGCTCAGGACACATATACACATATTGGTTGGGGTGGAGGTGAGTTAAAGCAGTATTAAAGCCATGTTGTTTTTGGAACTTGGACGAATTTTGAGTAAGTTGATGTTTGTGTGGTTTCAGCTGAACATATTATAAATGACAGTGAACAATATCAACATTTTGAATTTTAAGAGTCCAACTGTCAACATCTATAGCCAGAGAGGATTCAATCTCAGCTCCTAATTGTGTTGATGTCAATATGGATACCTGATTTGGAAAATATAATCATAATTATAACTACTAGGTATGTTGTATTTCACATGCATACGTCCGACACCAAATAAAAATAAGTCCGAACAAACTCATCTGTAATTTGTCTATACAAATCAAACACATCATTTTATTGGGTTTAGTCAACATATTAATATCTGCCCTCTGGATATATTACACAGTGTTTGCAATGTACCCTCACACATCACAGAGTTTTGGACATTAACCTTACAAGGGTGAACATTTGAGGTCCGTGTGAATACATCCAACACCATGCATGTTTTTCACTGTATGACTAAAATGGTTACAGGAGGGAACACACTTTATATGGGACAATTACGTCCTAGTGGGTTCTTATAATATCTGGTAGTACAAAGTTGTGCACTGTCTATCCCTTGATGCAGAGAATAGCTAATGTACATCCGACGCAGCTGAACTGCCCACATGTAATTTTTGTCAAGATAGCTATATGCAGAGACCCGTTGATCCGTCATTTGGATGGGTGAAACTCGTTGTTGATGGGTTGAAACATAGCTGGATGGGTGGTGGACGGGAAAAAACTAAGAAGCAAAAAGTATAATAAAATCATAGATAATGGCAGTTATACCTTGAAAATAGATGTAGTTTATTTCAGATCATTAACACATCTCAACTGGCTTGTCTGAGCAATTGTTTTGTGATTTTTTTGTGGCAAGAATATCATCATTATATTTTGAAGGTATTTTGTGTGGAAGGTAGACATGTGTTTAAGGTCGAGTTCAGTCATACTCCAACATTCGGAGCCATAGTTAGGAGAGTTGAGAGGACACAACTTTGGTATAGCTTAGTTTTGCTCTTCTAGAATGTATTGCTGATCTCCAGACAGGTCTCAGTCTGAAGAAAACACCTCTGGGTGTTTATCGCAAATTCTACGGTAACGTAATTACAATTCAGAAATGTTTTTGAGCTTATGTTGTTTACATGTTTTCATTCAGATTATATCTAGAATGAACTCTTAAACACAGCTTGAAATACTCACCATTCCCTGTAAGAACCAGTGGTAGCTTTTAAGAAATGTAATTAATTGATTAACTATGGCAGTTTAAATTTTGGTAACACAATTACACAGACATTTTTAATATCAGTAACATCAATTGTTAACATATGCCAAGACAAATGTTATGAAATCTGCAATCTACTAGTGCTGACTGACAGCTAGCGTTATTACAAATCATGTAACATGACCTTGTAATGGATAGAATTGTATTCATGATATATGCACCATTCTTTTGCAGTTTGCAGGTTTTGGTTGGTAACAGAATTACATGATGTGTTAACAAAATTACAAGACTGACTATTTTTGGAATAAAACATCAAATTGGTACTCACTGTTGGCCCACTATATAGACCACAGTATTTCCAAGTTTTAATTAAAAAAAAAACAATTCCACTGGCTAATAATTATATACAATATTTAGTATTTAATTCAAGACCAATTGAAGGCATTTGTTGAACTCCTGTTTTTCTATGGCTCATAGAGGATATTACTGTCACAACCCTGATCAGTTGAGGCAGTCAATATGATCAGCAACATCATGCCAGAAAAGTGATAGAGGTCAGTGCTCTTTAAAGAAGTTGTCATCTCAGTTTCAGAACCAGGGGAAAACATTTGTATTTTTTATAATCGTCCTCTTTAAGTTCAGATTTGTTTGTGGTTCACTGCACCGGCTTTATGTTGCAAATTAGACTGATCTGATGCTAGTCTTTTGAACTAAATAATTCTTAATTTACCCATGGCTTAGGTGATGCGTTCATGCAGAATATTCTATCTTTTCCTGGCAACAACCATCGTAAAGTCATTTGGTTAGAATCCATTTGCGTTACCTATAGTATTTCGGCAATAAACTTCAACCGTAAATTTGGAAAAGAAATGCCATGTAGAATTTCTTTGAAAAGCCATCAAAACATTCTGCAACTGATCTTTGGTAGATATCTGGCTAATCTTGTTGATTTACGTGGATTACTGCTGCCTTTCTGTGTTGTATCATTTATTACAAATGGGACTCGATACAGATACAGTTGTAGTATATATTTTCGAATCCATGAACAGTTTTCGTAAGTATTTTCCAAAGATTCTATTAATGATTAACTGAAATATTGTTCCAGTGTTTGTTCTGACCTCTAATGTAATTAGATCCCATTATTAATTTCTTATGAATTAGAGACAAGTGAAAAGAAACAGGCAGTTGTCTTCTTGTGATAATTAATAATGGGATCTAATTACATTAGAGGTCAGAACAAACACTGGAACAATATTTCAGTTAATCATTAATAGAATCTTTGGAAAATACTTACGAAAACTGTTCATGGATTCGAAAATATATACTACAACTGTATCTGTATCGAGTCCCATTTGTAATAAATGATACAACACAGAAAGGCAGCAGTAATCCACGTAAATCAACAAGATTAGCCAGATATCTACCAAAGATCAGTTGCAGAATGTTTCGATGGCTTTTCAAAGAAATTCTACATGGCATTTCTTTTCCAAATTTACGGTTGAAGTTTATTGCCGAAATACTATAGGTAACGCAAATGGATTCTAACCAAATGACTTTACCATGGTTGTTGCCAGGAAAAGATAGAATATTCTAATTTGCAACATAAAGCCGGTGCAGTGAACCACAAACAAATCTGGACTTAAATAAAAATACAAATGTTAATGTGTTCTGAAACTGAGATGACAACTTCTTTGAAGAGCACTGACCTCAATCACCTTTCTGGCATGATGTTGCTGATCATATTGACTGCCTCAACTGATCAGGGTTGTGACAGTAATATCCTCTACGAGCCATAGAAAAACAGGAGTTCAACAAATGCCTTCAATTGGTCTTGAATTAAATACTAAATATTGTATATAATTATTAGCCAGTGGAATTGTTTTTTTTAATTAAAACTTGGAAATACTGTGGTCTATATAGTGGGCCAACAGTGAGTACCAATTTGATGTTTTATTCCAAAAATAGTCAGTCTTGTAATTTTGTTAACACATCATGTAATTCTGTTACCAACCAAAACCTGCAAACTGCAAAAGAATGGTGCATATATCATGAATACAATTCTATCCATTACAAGGTCATGTTATATGATTTTTATTAACGCTAGCTGTCAGTCAGCACTAGTAGATTGCAGATTTCATAACATTTGTCTTGGCATATGTTAACAATTGATGTTACTGATATTAAAAATGTCTGTGTAATTGTGTTACCAAAATTTAAACTGCCATAGTTTAATCAATTAATTACATTTCTTAAAAGCTACCACTGGTTCTTACAGGGAATGGTGAGTATTTCAAGCTGTGTTTAAGAGTTCATTCTAGATATAATCTGAATGAAAACATGTAAACCGTAGAATTTTCCATAAACACCCAGGTGTTTTCTTCAGACTGAGACCTGTCTGGAGATCAGCAATACATTCTACAAGAGCTACCAAAGCTGTCCTATAACTCTCCTAACTATGGCTCCGAATGTTGGGTATGGTGAACTCGACCTTCGTACATGTCTACCTTCCACTGCCTTCAGGAATATAATATTCTTGCCGCAAAATCACTAAAAACAGTAAGCAGACAAACCGAGTTGAAAGATATATTAACAATCTGAAATTATTATACTTTTTGCTTCTTAGTTTTTTCCCGTCCACCACCCATCCAGCTATGTTTCAACCCATCAACAACGAGTTTCACCCGTCCAAATGACGGATCAACGGGTCTCTGCATATAGCTATCCTGACAAAAATTACATGTGGGCAGTTCAGCTGCGTCGGATGTACATTAGCTATTCTCTGCATCAAGGGATAGACAGTGCACAACTTTGTACTACCAGATATTATAAGAACCCACTAGGACGTAATTGTCCCATATAAAGTGTGTTCCCTCCTGTAACCATTTTAGTCATACAGTGAAAAACATGCATGGTGTTGGATGTATTCACACGGACCTAAAATGTTCACCACTGTAAGGTTATGTCCAAAACTCTGTGATTGCAAACACTGTGTAATATATCCAGAGGGCAGATATTAATATGTTGACTAAACCCAATAAAATGATGTGTTTGATTTGTATAGACAAATTACAGATGAGTTTGTTCGGACTTATTTTTATTTGGTGTCGGACGTATGCATGTGAAATACAACATACCTAGTAGTTATAATTATGATTATATTTTCCAAATCAGGTATCCATATTGACATCAACACAATTAGGAGCTGAGATTGAATCCTCTCTGGCTATAGATGTTGACAGTTGGACTCTTAAAATTCAAAATGTTGATATTGTTCACTGTCATTTATAATATGTTCAGCGCCCTTACTCAAAATTCGCCAAGTTCCAAAAACAACATGGCTTTAATACTGCTTTAACTCACCTCCACCCCAACCAATATGTGTATATGTGTCCTGAGCCATGCAATGTTCATGATCCAAAACTATTCAATAAATGTCACTCTCAGTTTGCATGTTTCCCAGATGGCGCCACTGTAAAATAATTCCTAGTGCTGTTGTTCATGTCAACCCCATCGTTTAATCAAATTTTTTGCCAGTCCAAATAACTAAATATATTATCGAAACTCGGGAGAAAAGTACTTTAGTTAAAAAAATTTAGGCCAAAGAAAAAAAGGGTTATATATATTATATATATATATATATATATATATATATATATATATATATATATATATATATAATATATATATATATATATATAAAATTTATAAATTTTTATGATCAGGGATTGATTAAGACAATTTAATAGTTTCATTAGTTATAAAACATATATCTTTTTATTTTATTAGCCAATACCAACACTACCAAAATTTATTTACTTCAAAACATTTACCGGTTTGCATGATGACATCACAAAAATTGTGTATATAGACAAATATTAACAGTCAATGATAACAATAAAAGCAATGATAACAAAAAACCTATCATTAAATGCATACAATTAATTTATTGTCAATTAAGTGTTGTTTAATCTTACAATTAATGTATTTCCACGGCAGATTTGTGCAGAGCTGGAAAAACCTTCTCATCCAGTACCAAGCAACAGTGATTTCCTTTACAACATGGACAATGCTCCAATTGAGATCCATGTCAGAGATGCCGTACTTATTGTGAGAAGATGGCAAAATCATTCCGCAACTCCTTCCGTCTGGATTCCGAGCCAGGATTTCCAGTCAACTGAAGACAATGGAGCAGATAAATGATGAATGACAGTTGGTGACATGAAAGTGTTTGACTCGGAGACAATATTCCCTCGTCTGCTTATGGTTGACAAAACCGTTGCTGCAGCTGGCATCCATATTCCAACATGACCATACCTGCCTAGCTCATCACGAGAATGGCTGCTTACGGAAGGGGAACAAATCTATCCTTGCCAATCGTCTCGGACTGAAACAAGTCTCTGTCCCTGCTCCAGATATTGTCATAGTGGACATGCAACAGATACTTTGTCACATTGTTTTGGCTGTGTATTCTAACTGTGTACTTGGGGTGCAGTGACAGTGTATTCTAACTTGTACTTGGGTGTAGTGACTTTGTCTTCTAGCTGTTTACATGGGGTGAAGTGACTGTGTATTCTATTGTACTGGGGTGAAGTGACTGTGTATTCTAGTATGTACTTGGGTTGAGTGACTGTGTATTCTACCTGTGTCTGGGTGCAGTGACTTGTATTCCCCTGTGTACTTGGGGTGAGTGACTTGTTTCTAGCTGTTTACTTTGGGGGGAAGTGACTGTATTCTAGCTGTGTACTTGGGTGAAGTGACTGTGTTTCTGCTGGTACTGGAGTGAATGACTGTGTATTCTGGGTGTGTACTTGGGGTGAAGTGACTGTGTATTCTAGTTGTGTACTTGGGGTGAAGTGACTGGTATTCTAGCTGTGTATTTGGGGGATGAGTGACTGTGTATTCTAGCTGTGTACTTGGGTGAAGTGACTGTATTCTAGCTGTGTATTTGGGGTGAGGTGACTGTGTATTCTAGCTGTGTATTGGGTGAGCTTGTATTCTAGCTGTGTTTTGGAGTGAAGTGACTTTTATTCTAGCTGTGTATTGGGGTACAGTGACTGAAATTCTGCTGTGTAGGGTAAAGTGACTGTGTATTCCAGCTGTGTACTTGGATTCAGTGACTGTGTATTCTAGTGTGTACTTAGGGTGAAGTGACTGTATTCTAGCTGTATATTTGGCGTACAGAGACTGTGTATTCTACTGTGTATTTGGGGTTTGCAGTAACTGTCTTTTCCCTAGCTGTGTACAGTGGGTTACTAGTGACTATATTAGAATACAGTCCTACACCCAATGGCGAGTCAGTACTACACCCCCGTACCACTGATGCCCAGTATTTGCCCCCAATAGTACTAGATCATTTCATTTTGCACTAGATACACAGTCACTTATCCCCCAGCTTAAGCTACAATACACAGTCACTACACCCCAGTTTACAATGGAATACAGTCACTAACCCCCAATGTACAGCATAGACATACACAGTCACAAACCCCCAGTTTAAGCTAGAATACACAGTCACTATACCCCAGTTTAAAACTAGAATAACAGTCACTATACCCCATTTTACAACTAGAAAAACCCCGTCCAAACCCCCCCAATTTTAAACTAAATACACAGTCCTAACCCCCAGTTTACTAGAAGACCAGTCACTAACCCCCACGGGGTGTACAGCTTTAAATCAAGTGACACTAATTAAAAAATTAAACAAAATACTATTATGGGGTCGTGCTCCAAAAGTTATGTAGCAATGGTACATCCATCAGTTGACATGTACTGCATTTTAAGCAAATAAAGGGTTGTTCCATTTCCCGTGAATATTATATCATAGGTAAATGGAAAACGCTAAGGAGTAAATATAAAAATACACAGTATTTTTATTGCTGGAAAGGAAGAGGACTTGAACGGTTAATATACTATTTTATACATAGTATATATCTGAATGTGCAACACATTTATTGTATGCTTTAAAATCAGCTATGTACTATTTATAGTAATTAATCTAAATTGCAGTAGTTACAGCCTTTTAATAATAAGCCAAGAGAAATACTGTAAATTGTACATGTGTGTATCTAAGAGTTCAAACAAGTAGGCCTGAAAGCTGATATTTTTAAGAGTTCTATATTGTCTTCAACACTGGTTCAGTTACTACACCCGCCTTCATTACGGGCTAAATAATAATGGGCTATGCGCCTGTTTTTCTTATGAGTGAACTGATGAAAGATGCATTCAACATCCAACTCTGTCCTTGTCGACATGCATCAAGATCAGTCCCGACATGCGCTCCGTTGTCATTGTAGAGCGCAGGTATCAGACCGAATTTGGGGCAAGGGTGTTGCTGTGGGTGTGCTGTGCCTACTCTTTGGACTATGCTTCCTTCTAGTGTTAAGTCAATCTTGCCTATCCACAATAACTCCCTGGCATAGCAATCAATTTGATGACAACTGGATTTGTTTATTGACTTTGAGATTGATCAACCCTTTTCTGTTGATATGCACAAAGTGTCAAATGCACTTGACACTTTAC
>JAODUO010003671.1:0-12765 GCA_025642075.2 Ridgeia piscesae | reverse complement strand
TTTTTAAATTTTTTTTTAAAGAAAAGGGGTATAGTATTAAATTGCTGAAAAATTAAAGGTAATTCAAAAAGGGCAACTTTGTAAACTTTAATAACAATTTCCAGGGGGCAAACCGGAGAATTTGTGGATTAACAGGGGAAAGGAATACTTGAACCACATTAACTTCTCATTTGACATCAAATATCTGATCCCCTTAAGGAATTCACACAAGGAATATTACAATGTTCCAGAAAATTTTCTGCTCAAATCTGATCCTTTTAAAAGATTACACAATACAATATACAATTTCACAAAGTACTTACTGAATAAATCTGACCCATTTTCGAAGAGTTCACACACGTCCAAACAATGTTGGTATTTGCATCATATTATCCATTCTTCACAAGAGATCAACACAGTACACATTACTGTTCACAGAGGTAATTTACTACATCAGATATCTGATTCCATTTAAGAAATTCCAACATGTACAGTGACTGTTCCAGAGATAATTTAAAATTTCAAATGTTTCCCCCATTTTGATTTAATAAAAATTACAGAAAGAAGGGGCCCCAAGTTGTTCCTCTTAGATATCAAACAACGGAAATCCCAAGTCAGAAAGAATTTCCATACTTTAAATGGAATTTAAACAATTCTAAAAATTTTTCAAAATGACAAAATATTATATATTTATATTAAAAAAAATTATATTAATTTAAATTTAAAATTATATAAAACAAAAAAAAAAATTTTCAAAAAAAATTTACTGAATTAAAAAACATTTTAACAGGGGTTTTTACGAAAAACCCCACATGTATTGGTTCGGAAAAACCTAGGGCCAAAAAGAATATTTCAAAAGTTTCCCTTTTTTTAGTAAAATTTGGGAAATGTAAAAGAATCCAAAGTATAAATCAGTTGGGTTTGATTTGAAAATTTCCCGAACCAATACTTTAAATTTTGGGAAAATTCTATAAAAATTTCTAAAAATAATTTTTATAAATATCCGCTTTTCTTAGAGGGTTTAAAAGAAAAAAAAAAGGGGGGGTTTTTGGGAAAACCCAAAAAAAAAACTAATTTTTTTTAATGTATTTTTAAAAGAAGTGTTGTAAAAAAGAGCAGTGAGTTTTTTAGAAAAAAGGGTTTACAAAATGGCTTTTTTTTTTAAAAATCAAATTTTTGGGGGTTTTTGTAGGGTTTTAAAAAAATTTTAAAAATTTAAGAAAATAATAAATTTCATTTGAGTTTCAGGTACTCCGTAGTGATTATAATCATGGTTATTTCACATCAGTGTTCCACCCGTAAAGCGTGTTAACTTAGTTTAGTATTTAAAACTATTTTTATATTTTATTATAAAACGATTTAGGTCGTTTTTTTATTATGTACACAGAAATACAATACTGGAGTTGAGCGATCTACACTAAAATAGTATACAATTCTGGGTTGACAGTGGAGCCAATTAAGGATGCAACCAGTCATTTGTTTGAATAAGATTTTGAATACTTGTTCAGTCTCTGATTGAGGCTGAACAAGCAGTGATGACAACATCAATTAAGAGTCCTGGTAATGAAACATGTTTATCACTACAATTATCTGGTGCATGTGTAAGCACTTATCAGTCGTCTATCATCTTACTATTAAATTGATCAATCAATGTGTCAAGTTCACTATCCTGATGCTGGTGTATCCTGGTGACTGAAGTCACTGCCACTAGTAGTTGTTAGATTGTTTACACATGCACGCGTTATTTACAACTGCCCAGTTACGTTACATCTTTTGACATAAATTTGTATTTTATGACGTCTTTTGCTAGCTATATTCCTTTTCAAAGCTGCGAACATAACACAATTGGACAAATGATTACATGATAGGTAATTGTTACAGATCACATTTAGTAACACCGGCAATGTTACATAGTTGCAACATATCACATTTTGTAACGCTCAGCAACCACACTCTGACAACCAATCCCACTTCTCATTTATAGTAACACATCTGTTACACATACTGTCTCACAACACACCTCAGTACACATGCACATACATGTTACACAATTTAAAACCCTCCTCCTCAAAAAAAAAAAACACACCTCCCAAAACAACCCCTTTGCCCAAAAAAATACCCTTGGTTTTGATGTCAAAATCTGTTTTAAGACCACCCCTTAGTGAGCAAGTATATAACATTTTCATCACCTCTTCATCTCTAATTTTCTACTGATGAAGTTTACATTAGACATAAAACAGCACATGAAATATGTAGGTTGTAAAAACAGATATATTTTATACATGATTACACTTTCCAGACTTGGTCTGGGTGAGTCTGTAATCTGCACCAGGACAACTGACATGACACAAAGGACAATAAAAGTGTCAACAGTGTGTCGAGTCAGAATTCTAGAATTCATACCCAACAACATCATCATTAGACTCTGATGATGAAGTCCTCATTTCTTGATATCTGTGTTTAGAATTCATACTCAACAACATCATCATTAGACTCTGACGGTGAGGCCCTCATTTCTTGGTACCTCTGTTTAGACATCTTACTCGACAATGCCATCATCAGACTATGAGTTTATGATGTTGCACTTACTGTTTAGAGTTCATACCTGACAACATCATAATGAGACTCATATGATGTGGCTCTCATTTCTTGGCACTACTGTTCAGAGTTCATACTCGACAACGTCATCATCTGACTCAGACGGGGCTGCCCTCACTTCCTGGTACCACTGTTTCGTTAGATTCTTCATCTGCGTCGTCCCAGCATGCACCTCCTGGGGGGAAAAAAAGACATGGATACCATCAGTATTTCTGCAACATTGCCAAATTTTAACAATTCACCATAGAATTGTTACAGTTCACAAAATTGTCTCCAGGCGTCACCTTCTCCAATATATGACATGTGATGAGATATCTGCCATCAGCAAGAGTTACCTTCTAAGAACAACGGGCGGGGGAAATATTTGACATCAACAAGAATTACCTTCTAAGAACAATGGCATAAGATGTCTGATGTTAGTAAGAGTTATCCTGTTCTGTGAATATCCTCACACACAAAAATCACCTAAAAGCAATGAGATGAGATACCTGATGTTAGTAAGTTACTTTCTGTGAACATTTTCTATCTGTATTTGGGGGAAAATCCCCTTTAAAAATTTGGAAAAAATATCTGATGTCAGAAGCCGGCCCCAAACTTGTTTTTTTCCCGGGGAAACCCCCTTGTAGAAGGGATTTGTTACCCTAAGTAAAAGGGTTATCTTCGTGAACATTGATATCTTGTATATATATAATATATATATATATATATATATATATATATATATATATATATATATATATATTTTATTGTAATCTTTTAAGAAGGGCATTATATCCTGAGTAAGTTATTTCCCCCTTTTACACCAACGCCCCGAAAAGTGAATCCCCGGAATAACATATCTGATGTCAAATTTCTGTGACATTGTTTTCTTTTTTTGGCAAATCTTGTGAAGAATCCCGGGACTTTCAAAAATTTCCAAATTTTATTTGTACATGTTTGGGTGAATTTTTCTTGGGAAGAATGGAACAGATACCTGATGTCAGAAATTTTTTTTCCCCCGGAACAGTATATGTGTACCCAATTCCCCCAAGAAGGGGATCGATATCTGATGTCATTTCCCGTAACATTGTATATTTTCCCTGCGGGGAATTTTCCCTGAAGAATGGGACAAAACTGATTTTAAAATTCTTCTGTAACATTGTATATATGTATTTTCTGGGGAATTTTCCCCGGAAGAAGGGGATCAGAAAATTGATGTCAGTAAGTTACTTCGGAACTTTGGGGTTTATGTCCCTTCGGGAATCTCCGGAAGAAGGGGAATAGATTTTTGATGTCAAACTTGAGGAAGTTTTTAATTTGGTTTCACATGCTGACTTCAAACTCCCTTTTTCCCGAAAAACCCCGGTCGAGGGCATCCCCCTGTTTAAAAAAAGAAAGGGCCAAAATAAATTATTTTTTTTAAATTTTTTAAGGTTTTAAACTAAATTTTTTTGTTAAATTTGAACATTTTGTGGGCACAACTTTCAAATCTTTATAAAGGTCTTGCCTTACCTCAATTAATAGATCTAATCGTTTCAAGTCTTTTTTTATAACAATTTATCAAGTGTCCACTATAAGATGGCATGTTTGTATAAACTTGTTATAAAAAGTAAAGAAAGATGCCAGAGGCCTGGGTTTTGTACACACATTATTAGGTTGATTGGTTCACTTACGTATTCTTTTGTTTTTGAGAGGGTCACTTCTCGACCCAGGCGAGTCTTGCGTCGTTTGTCTGTCTTCAGAAACTGAAATGACAAGATCATGCACTCAAACAGTTTGTTTATTTTATCATCTTCCATTTGCCAAAGGTATGTAACATCTGGCATTATCATGTATAAAGACAAATACCCTGCTCAGAAAATTCCAACAATAAAAGTTATTTTGACAGATAATAGATTAACATGAGTGAAATAAGTTACTTGAGGATAATGTATTGAAGTGAATAATTAAACTGAATGACCACACTAAACAGGTGGTAACAGAAAAAGCGGAAACAAGACTAAACTCTAAGAGACAATTTCTTCCAAAAAATTTAACTCATAGAAGTTGATGCCTAATTTATGTTTATTTCAAATTCATAAACACACTGTAAGCTTGGTTAGACCTGGCTTTTATTATTGCTTATTAATAAATAATAATGTTACCAATAATTATAACATTACCAAATAATAATGTTACAAATAATTATAACCTATTCCACAACATGTTCACATAACGCATAACTAACCTTACTAAATCTAACAACGTACATATTCACACAATACGATAACACTATCTGTTTTGGCAGCAATAAATTCCTAAATGAAACAGTAGTACCTTCATCAGTGGCATGGTGGAGCCACCGAGGACAACGATGGTAAAAAGAACAATAATGAGTGTGGTTGTGACGATCACATGTTTCTGCTCTTTATCAAATTCAAGATGCAGACTGAGTGCAAATGCAATCGCACCACGTAAACCTGCAATCACATCACCATCAGTGTATACTAGACGACAGCTCTTAGGACATTTAATAGCTGAGATTGTGCATGGAACAATGACTTACGACAAGACTAAAGGTCTGGTCACATTAATGATTATGTTTGGTTATGTCATGCACCATAATAATTTGTATGTCAATACCCCTACAAGACCAGAGCATGGTTATTATTATGTCATACATCTTAATCAAATTTGTTACATAAATATCCACACAGAGCAGAGCATAATCAGACAAGTAGGCACTTCGTTCAATGTTAAGACTCAAGTGCAATTTGTTATCACTGTCCATTCTGAAACCCCAAATACCCAAAATAAAAAAGAAAAAATTTTTTTCCTTTTTTCTTTTTTTTCTTGGAAAAAAAGAAAAAGGGGGGGAAAAAAAAAGGGCCCAAAACCAAAAATTTTTGGGGGGAAAAACCCGTCGGGGGGGGCCCCAAAAACAAAAAGTTGGGGGGGGCCCAAGGGGGAAAAAAATAAAAAACCCTTTTTTTCCTAAAAGGGGGGGGGGGGGGGGGGGGGGGGGGGGGGGGGGCCCCCCCCCCCCCCCCCCCCCCCCCCCCCCCAGGGCCGGGGGTTAAATTTTAAAAATTTTGTCTCTTTTTGGTAAAAACCAAAAACCTTTTAAAAGGGGGTTCAAACCCCTACCATTTTTGTTTTTCTGTTTGTTAGGGCAGACGTTACACAAAATTGTGCTTACATTTTTCTGCAGATGAAAAGATTGTCTATATTTGGTATTTGTTGCAGAATGGACAGTGATAACAAATTGCACTTGAGTCTTAACATTGAACGAAGTGCCTACTTGTCTGATTATGCTCTGCTCTGTGTGGATATTTATGTAACAAATTTGATTAAGATGTATGACATAATAATAACCATGCTCTGGTCTTGTAGGGGTATTGACATACAAATTATTATGGTGCATGACATAACCAAACATAATCATTAATGTGACCAGACCTTTAGTCTTGTCGTAAGTCATTGTTCCATGCACAATCTCAGCTATTAAATGTCCTAAGAGCTGTCGTCTAGTATACACTGATGGTGATGTGATTGCAGGTTTACGTGGTGCGATTGCATTTGCACTCAGTCTGCATCTTGAATTTGATAAAGAGCAGAAACATGTGATCGTCACAACCACACTCATTATTGTTCTTTTTACCATCGTTGTCCTCGGTGGCTCCACCATGCCACTGATGAAGGTACTACTGTTGCATTTAGGAATTTATTGCTGCCAAAACAGATAGTGTTATCGTATTGTGTGAATATGTACGTTGTTAGATTTAGTAAGGTTAGTTATGCGTTATGTGAACATGTTGTGGAATAGGTTATAATTATTTGTAACATTATTATTTGGTAATGTTATAATTATTGGTAACATTATTATTTATTAATAAGCAATAATAAAAGCCAGGTCTAACCAAGCTTACAGTGTGTTTATGAATTTGAAATAAACATAAATTAGGCATCAACTTCTATGAGTTAAATTTTTTGGAAGAAATTGTCTCTTAGAGTTTAGTCTTGTTTCCGCTTTTTCTGTTACCACCTGTTTAGTGTGGTCATTCAGTTTAATTATTCACTTCAATACATTATCCTCAAGTAACTTATTTCACTCATGTTAATCTATTATCTGTCAAAATAACTTTTATTGTTGGAATTTTCTGAGCAGGGTATTTGTCTTTATACATGATAATGCGCAGATGTTACATACCTTTGGCAAATGGAAGATGATAAAATAAACAAACTGTTTGAGTGCATGATCTTGTCATTTCAGTTTCTGAAGACAGACAAACGACGCAAGACTCGCCTGGGTCGAGAAGTGACCCTCTCAAAAACAAAAGAATACGTAAGTGAACCAATCAACCTAATAATGTGTGTACAAAACCCAGGCCTCTGGCATCTTTCTTTACTTTTTATAACAAGTTTATACAAACATGCCATCTTATAGTGGACACTTGATAAATTGTTATAAAAAAAGACTTGAAACGATTAGATCTATTAATTGAGGTAAGGCAAGACCTTTATAAAGATTTGAAAGTTGTGCCCACAAAATGTTCAAATTATAAGCAAAAAATGTATCAGTAATTACAATCGCTGAATAAAAAATTTATTGGTAAAAAATTACATTTTTAGTGCCAACTTTATTTGGTTTACCCTGTATAACAGATGTTGTTGTCTCTAAACAGGGAGATGCCCTCGACTCGGAGCATTTGTCGGAGTTAACAGAGGAAGAGTTTGAAGTCAGCATAGTGAAGCCACATCTCAAGGGCTTCCTCAAGTTTGACATCAAATATCTGATCCCATTCTTCACAAGGAGATTCACACAGAAGGTACATATATACAATGTTCACAGAGAGTAACTTACTGACATCAGATATCTGATCCCATTCTTCACAAGGAGATTCACACAGAAGGTACATATATACAATGTTCACAGAGAGTAACTTACTGACATCAGATATCTGATCCCATTCTTCAGAAGGAGATTCACACAGCAGGTACACATATACAATGTTCACAGAGAGTAACTTACTGACATCAGATATCTGATCCCATTCTTCACAAGGAGATTCACACAGCAGGTACACATATACAATGTTCACAGAGAGTAACTTACTGACATCAGATATCTGATTCCATTCTTCACAAGAAGATTCACATAGCATGTACAGATAGACAATGTTCACAGAAGATAATTTACTGACATCAGATGTCTAATCCCATTCTTCACAAGATTTACATAGCAAATACAGAAAGACAATGTACACAGAGAGTAGCTTACTGACATCAGATATGTGATTCCATTCTTCACAAGGAGATTCACACAGCAGGTACAGATAGACAATGTACACAGAGAGTAACTTACTGACATCAGATACCCTAATTTTAAAAGCCCATGCATTAAAATTATAAATAAATATATATATATATATATATATATATATATATATATATATATATATACAAGATATACAATGTTCACAGAAGATAACTTACTGACATTAGATATCTAATCCCATTCTTTTTTTTTTTAAAAAGGAACCAAACCATTTTGGGGGAAAAAAATTTGTTGGGGTTACCAGACCTTTTACCTTCCTAAACGCCTAGCATGCCTAAAAAGTTTCCTAAATGAATTTTCCTTTTTAAGGTACTTGCATGGCGATTTTTAACATTTTTAAATTGGAAAAATGCCGCTAGAATTTGCTTTAGAATCTAATTGAAAAAATTTTCCAATTTAAAAATTTTTTGGGAACCATGTCATTTTTTCCCCCAAAAAGGGATGTTAAACGGAGTTTAAGAATTTAAGAACATGTACCAAATCGGCCCTCTAGCAGATATGATTTTTGGAGAGAACTTAAAAGTGGCCAAAAGGGAAGCCACTCTTTACCATTAAGGGCAGAAACCAAAAGTAAGTCCAACACTTAAAAAACCGATTGGAATTGTCAAAAATTTAAAACCGGGGTCCCAAAAATGACCTTACCCAAAGTCTTTTTGATTTAAATTTGAATTAAAAAAATATCGGAAATGGGATTATCTTCAGATCAAATATTTTGTTGGTATAAATTTTAAATTCTGTTCGACACACTTTACACTTTATGCCTCCCAGTAAATTTTTTCAAATTAAAGATAACCCAGCCCAAATTGGAAATTGTTATTAAAAATATATCTGTTTTTAAAACCTACATATTTATGGGGTTTTTTAAAATCAATTAATCCCATTGCAAAAAGGAGATAATTTGATAAAATTTAATAACTTTCCCCAAGGGCAAAACAAAAATGAATAAAACAAGCACAGCACTTAAAACCTAAGCTAACATGTTAAATTTCTTTCTTGATTTTCTGACCCCCCCTAAGGTATTGAAATAAGGGTGTTGGAAAGGGAATTTGAAACATTTTGTAAAAATTTTGTATAGTTTTAGAAAAAATTACAATTTTACTAAAATTTTTAAAAAAAAGTTTTGATGTAAAAAAAGGGATATTTCTTTAAAATCCGACAATTGTTTTTTTTTTTTTTTTTAATTTTTTTTTCGGTTTAAAAAAAAGCAACGTTTAATACTTAAATCCAAGAGACCTTATTGGAGTTTTAATTTCCCCCCCAAAAAACTCTAAATATATTGCAGTAATTAGTAAAAATTTTTGGCTTTTTGATTTGAATACACTTAAAAAATTTAAAAAAAAGGGAATTTTGGGAAATCACCAAAAAGGAAACAATTTTCATAAAGTTTTTCTTATATTTTAAAGGGCTTAAAAACTATCAGGGGAAAGTATTTCAAAATGCACAAAATAGGTGTATCATATTTAGTCATTAAAAGCACAAATTATCAGGTTGGGAATGTAATGTTACCAGGAATGTGATATATAACAAAACATAAAAATATATTCAAAATAATATTACTGAACTCCCTGAATAAACATTAGTATGATCGATGGGCTGTTTACTGCAAACACCACATGTATTGTGTTCAGGTAAAACAACTATGGCCTAAACAGCAATATTATCATAACAGATTCTGTCTTTGATGTACACCATTCAGGTAAATGCTAAAAGCCAATCCATGAAGATATGAAATACAGTTAGGGTTGTTTAAACAAAAAAAATTTTTAAATAATTCCACTTTTATTTTTGGGGAAAAGCTTTAAAAATTTGGCAAAAACAACTCAATAGTTTTAAAAATTAACAGACCAAAAAGTGGGGGAACCCCAGTAAAGGGTTTTAAAACCTCCCCAAATAAGAAAAAGTTATTCACACGGGGGCAAAAATCTTTTATTTTAAAAGGAGTTTTTAAAAATTAAGGGAAAATTGTCAAGTTTTTAAAAAACCTTTTAAAAGGCCCTTTTTTAAATCAAATTATTGATGAGGTATTTGTATGTGTTTGAAAACAATTTATGAAATCTAATGAAAATAACTGAACTTAGCACTTTGAGTATTCAGGTACTCCGTGATGTGATTATAATCATGGTTATTTCACATCAGTGTTCCACCCGTAAAGCGTGTTAACTTAGTTTAGTATTTAAAACTATTTTTATATTTTATTATAAAACGATTTAGGTCGTTTTTTTATTATGTACACAGAAATACAATACTGGAGTTGAGCGATCTACACTAAAATAGTATACAATTCTGGGTTGACAGTGGAGCCAATTAAGGATGCAACCAGTCATTTGTTTGAATAAGATTTTGAATACTTGTTCAGTCTCTGATTGAGGCTGAACAAGCAGTGATGACAACATCAATTAAGAGTCCTGGTAATGAAACATGTTTATCACTACAATTATCTGGTGCATGTGTAAGCACTTATCAGTCGTCTATCATCTTACTATTAAATTGATCAATCAATGTGTCAAGTTCACTATCCTGATGCTGGTGTATCCTGGTGACTGAAGTCACTGCCACGTAGTAGTTGTTAGATTGTTTACACATGCACGCGTTATTTACAACTGCCCAGTTACGTTACATCTTTTGACATAAATTTGTATTTTATGACGTCTTTTGCTAGCTATATTCCTTTTCAAAGCTGCGAACATAACACAATTGGACAAATGATTACATGATAGGTAATTGTTACAGATCACATTTAGTAACACCGGCAATGTTACATAGTTGCAACATATCACATTTTGTAACGCTCAGCAACCACACTCTGACAACCAATCCCACTTCTCATTTATAGTAACACATCTGTTACACATACTGTCTCACAACACACCTCAGTACACATGCCCTAATGTTTCCAAAATTTTAAAAAATTCACCGTAAAATGTAAAAAAATAAAAAGCCATTTTACAAATGCTTTGTTTTTGGCCCCCGTTGCCTTGGGGTTTTGGGGTGATGTCAAAATCTGTTTTAAGACCACCCCTTAGTGAGCAAGTATATAACATTTTCATCACCTCTTCATCTCTAATTTTCTACTGATGAAGTTTACATTAGACATAAAACAGCACATGAAATATGTAGGTTGTAAAAACAGATATATTTTATACATGATTACACTTTCCAGACTTGGTCTGGGTGAGTCTGTAATCTGCACCAGGACAACTGACATGACACAAAGGACAATAAAAGTGTCAACAGTGTGTCGAGTCAGAATTCTAGAATTCATACCCAACAACATCATCATTAGACTCTGATGATGAAGTCCTCATTTCTTGATATCTGTGTTTAGAATTCATACTCAACAACATCATCATTAGACTCTGACGGTGAGGCCCTCATTTCTTGGTACCTCTGTTTAGACATCTTACTCGACAATGCCATCATCAGACTATGAGTTTATGATGTTGCACTTACTGTTTAGAGTTCATACCTGACAACATCATAATGAGACTCATATGATGTGGCTCTCATTTCTTGGCACTACTGTTCAGAGTTCATACTCGACAACGTCATCATCTGACTCAGACGGGGCTGCCCTCACTTCCTGGTACCACTGTTTCGTTAGATTCTTCATCTGCGTCGTCCCAGCATGCACCTCCTGGGGGAAAAAATGACATGGATACCATCAGTATTTCTGCAACATTGCCAAATTTTAACAATTCACCATAGAATTGTTACAGTTCACAAAATTGTCTCCAGGCGTCACCTTCTCCAATATATGACATGTGATGAGATATCTGCCATCAGCAAGAGTTACCTTCTAAGAACAACGGGCGGGGGAAATATTTGACATCAACAAGAATTACCTTCTAAGAACAATGGCATAAGATGTCTGATGTTAGTAAGAGTTATCCTGTTCTGTGAATATCCTCACACACAAAAATCACCTAAAAGCAATGAGATGAGATACCTGATGTTAGTAAGTTACTTTCTGTGAACATTTTCTATCTGTACTTGATGTGTGAATCTCCTTGTGAAGAATGGAATCAAATATCTGATGTCAGTAAGTTACCGGTACTCTCTATGTACATTGTCTGTATTTGCTGTGTAACTCTCCTTGTGGAGAATGGGATTAGATATCTAATGTCAAATTCTTCTTTTTGTTTTTTTAAAAATTTTATATTTTATATATATATATATATATATATATATATATATATTTAAAATATTTTATATATAAAAATATATAAAATTTTTAAATTTTTTTGTAAACATTTTTTATTTTGAATCTCCTTGTTAAAAATGGTTTTTAAGTAAAGTTAACCTTTTTTTTCTTTGGTGGGTTAAAATTTGTCTTTTTTTCTGTAAACCTTTCTGTTTTGAATCTTCCCTTTTGAAGAATGGAATCAATATCTGATGTCAGTAAAGGCTTTTTTTCCCTTTTTCCTTTTGAAGAATGGGATCAGATATCTGATGTCAGTAAGTTACTCTCTGTGAACATTGTATATGTGTACCTTCTGTGTGAATCTCCTTGTGAAGAATGGGATCAGATATCTGATGTCAGTAAGTTACTCTCTGTGAACATTGTATATTGTACCTTCTGTGTGAATCTCCTTGTGAAGAATGGGATCAGATATCTGATGTCAGTAAGTTACTCTCTGTGAACATTGTATATATGTACCTTCTGTGTGAATCTCCTTGTGAAGAATGGGATCAGATATTTGATGTCAAACTTGAGGAAGCCCTTGAGATGTGGCTTCACTATGCTGACTTCAAACTCTTCCTCTGTTAACTCCGACAAATGCTCCGAGTCGAGGGCATCTCCCTGTTTAGAGACAACAACATCTGTTATACAGGGTAAACCAAATAAAGTTGGCACTAAAAATGTAATTTTTTACCAATAAATTTTTTATTCA
>JAODUO010003669.1:0-10704 GCA_025642075.2 Ridgeia piscesae | reverse complement strand
ACCGCTCCCCACTTGTTATAATGTAATACCTAACACAAGACAATAAATGTGTCCCAGTTTTGTGATCTGTTGACTGTGTCTGTGTCTGTGTCTGTTTACGTTGTCGTTCTAGCCACGTTGACTTTTGTCCCCACGGACCTAGATCTGTCATCCGACCACTAGTCCACGTTTATTTTCGGAAATGCCAGGTGTGACACAGTTGTTTTTGAACACTGAACAATAAGAAAAGGCAGTTGTTTAGAGTTAATATGAACTAACCGTTGCAGTTATCACAACCAATATGTGACAAATTTTCCCTCGGGTGTCCCCAAAGGAAAACATTCTGGTGACGGTCCCGATAACTGAGCAATGCCCCAAATTTTTATTTAACAAGTCGTACCCTTAATCACTGACAACAAAATCAAATAAAATATTGAAATATCCATTTATTTTCCAATATCATTTATTACCTCCCCTTTAAATGCAAGTATCTTCAGGGGTTGGGAGGGAAGGGCGGGTTTGTTAAAACCACATTTTTCTTTTCCCTAAAATTTTGAAGAATCTGTTTTTGGGAAAAATTTTTCACAGATATTTCCCGTCCATATTTCAAAAAAACAAACTCAGGGAAAAATACCCCTTGGTGATTACAAAAGCAAAATGACAACTGAAAAATATGCACAAATGCACCATTGAAGGGGTTTTTGAAAGCCCCTGATCCACCTGCAAAAAAACATTTTTTCCCTACTTGTTTCACGAAAATTCAAAACAACCTATAATCCCATTTTTATAGGGTAAAAAGGGAAGGGGGAGAATTTTTTTTGGGTCTTACATCTAAAGTGAGACTAAGATATGGAAAAAAAAGATGTACCAACACCCAAAAAAAAGGAAATGTTTCCCCCTTTTTTTCCCGACGGGAAACCCCCCCCCTGTTAGGAGAGCGGAAAACCACGATAATTTTTGAGATTTGGGTGGGGCGGGGTTTCGTATACCCCGGGCCCGGGTTTCAAGAAAAATATATCTGTGCTGCGTACGCCAGGGAAAGGGGGACAAACGGAGAGGGGCCCCAAGCGCTGCATGGAAAAAGAGGTCATAACCGGGGTGGCCCGGGACCCGCCGGGGGGAAAATCGTAAAAAGGGAAAAGAACGGACTAACACCACGGGAAAAGATGAATATCAAAACCAGGTCTTAAACAAAATTTCGGGGTTTTTCCCCCCCTTAAACCCCCAGGGACATATAACTTCCCCGTCTTCAGGTTTTTACAAACCGAAGTTTGAAAGGTGTTACTGGTGCATATAACAGCAGTTTTAGAATGTTAGCTTACTGTCAGTCGATTGTTTTTGTCAACCCGAACGTAGTTTTATGGTATGTATGGCTGTGTGTGTATGCGCGTGCGTATGCTGTGTGATACGTACGTGCCCTGCGTGCGTGTGTGTATACATTTAAGCGTAGCGTGACAACGTAGTGTGGTGCTTAACAATATCCGCACAACACCCCGACGTGATTTATGAATAACCCTATATGCAAAATCATGCAGGAAAATACTACGATTATGATATGTTTACCATTAGTCTATACTCAATATGTTGTACTTCATTAAACGGAATGATGTCATTTGTTTTCAGCGTATCGCGCAGAGATCGGGCACCTCGCCAATCGATTGTTCCACAGCGGCAGACGACAACTTCGTTACTGGGAATAAGGCCGTTGACCGCCACCCGTCGTCTGCCCATTGTCTGCCTGTCGCCCGTCCGCCTGTCTTCCAGCATCGCGACTGGGGCTCGCAGCACAACAACGCGTTGTGCATATAGAATGAACTACACTTCCTTCCGGTAATACCGGCTGGCCAACATGGATGCTCCTTACTACACTTGACAGCAGGATAACATCCAATCTAGCCCGGGTTTCCCACACAGGGGTAAACCATCTCATTGACGATGGATGGTAACTCCCAAAATAGCGCAATAAATCGATGAAGCCGATACGGATGGCCTATATATAACGCAGTGGTTAAATAATAGTCACAATCCGCGTCTGCGTTCGCATTTCATGTGTGCCAATGGTAGAACCGAAGCAGCGCTGTGACTCCAACTGCTTGACACGCAGTCCTCGATGTCAAACTGTTGTTTGAGGAAGACACGTGTGTTCCGTGGCGCCGGAAGTATGAACGGCGAAAACGGCCGTCGACACAACGGGAAGACGTCCGACTTCCGGTAAGTGTTTCGACGTCTGAAGCCGGGGTCTAAATCCCACAACGACGTGTCGTTCTCGTAGTAGAACGACAGATCAATGAAGGGGAACTTCCATTTGTAGTGTTTGATCGCGGTGGAGTTGCTGGCGAAGAACTTCCAGCGGTAGATGGCCGACTTGACGATGGAGTACCGCGGGGCCAGTGGCGCCATTGCAGCGAGAAGACGCTTCTTCTGCGCGTTGGGCAGCAGCAGGTCGACTTCGTCGTCCCACGGAACTCGACCGTGGTGACGGAAGGCGCCGATGAGAGTGCCCCAGTACATGATGTACGTCAACTTTGCCTTGTCCGCCGTCTCGGTGAATCGACGTAGGATGTCGTTCAAATTAGCGGCGTCGACGTCGGACAACCCACGGAGGAACGCAGGCGGGACCTTCTCGGTGGTAGTACCACGGCGATATTGGGAGCTGCTGACGTTTGCCAGTCCCACCACCCGCAGATATATCCTGTTGCCGAACGTCCATTCGGAACTCATGTAAATCGCGGCGATTAAGAAAACCGACACGACAACTATGGTCATTTGGAAGACGCGGCGTCTGAATTTAACATACGATGGTGACGTCATTCTTGAGCAGATGTACCCAATGGCAGTGTCATGTGTCATGCGTGCAGCAGAAGGATATGCGTGCAACGGTTTGACGCTCGATGACTAGGCCGCGTTACGTCTGCATCGCTTACCTTGCCGCATTGGCGTATTGACCGCTTCCACGTAAGACACTTATCTGTATAAAGTGATGCTAGTAAGAAGAACTGGCAAAACAAACACGACGTTGCACCACAATTTGTAGCTGGAGTATGCACGCAAACACTTACACATTCGGTGCTCAAGAAAAGAGTGCGTATTGGTGGTCAATATCGATAACTTGTGTGGTGGCACAGACATATTCTGTTTCACTTATCATGCTAACTTGGCCCATCCGTTGCTTCGGTTCTACCATTGGCACACATGAAATGCGAACGCAGACGCGGATTGTGACTATTATTTAACCACTGCGTTATATATAGGCCATCCGTATCGGCTTCATCGATTTATTGCGCTATTTTGGGAGTTACCATCCATCGTCAATGAGATGGTTTACCCCTGTGTGGGTAACAGGGCTAGATTGGATGTTATCCTGCTGTCAAGTGTAGTAAGGAGCATCCATGTTGGCCAGCCGGTATTACCGGAAGGAAGTGTAGTTCATTCTATATGCACAACGCGTTGTCGTACTGCGAGCCCCAGTCGCGATGCTGGAAGACAGGCGGACGGGTGACAGGCAGACAATGGGCAGACGACGGGTGGCGGTCAACGGCCTTATTCCCAGTAACGAAGTTGTCGTCTGCCGCTGTGGAACAATCGATTGGCGAGGTGCCCGATCTCTGCGCGATACGCTGCAAACAAATGACATCATTCCGTTTAATGAAGTACAACATATTGAGTATAGACTAATGGTAAACATATCATAATCGTAGTATTTTCCTGCATGATTTTGCATATAGGGTTATTCATAAATCACGTCGTGGTGCTATGTGCGGATATTGTTAAGCACCACACTACGTTGTCACGCTACGCTTAAATGTATACACACACGCACGCACGTATGCACGTACGTACTCACACACGCATACGCACGCGCATACACACACAGCCATACATACCATAAAACTACGTTCGGGTTGACAAAAACAATCGACTGTACAGTAAGCTAACATTCTAAAACTGCTGTTATATGCACCAGTAACACCTTTCAAACTTCGGTTTGTAGATTTTAACTGAAGACACGAAGTGCATATAGTACCACAGTGAAATAGGGAAGTTTAGATGGCAGAGGGGCAAACACACGAAATGTTCGTGTTAAGACACTGGTCTTGATATAATGCATCTTTTGCCTCGTGGTGTATAGTCACGATTCTGTTCCTCCTCTTCTTACGATCCTTTACCGCCGTTCGCGGGTCACCTGGAGCCATCCCGGTTATGACCTCTGTGTAATCCATGCAGCGCATTCGCGGTCGCCCTCTCACGTTTGTCTCCACATTTCCCTGGCGTCACGTAATCTAGCACAGATATAGTTGTTCTTGTAGCCGGCCGTGGTATACGCAACACACGTCTCCTACACCAAATCTCGAAATTATCGATGGTGTTCCCCTCCGCTCTCCTAACAGTGTAGGGTTCACGTCATGGGAATAAAAAGGCGGCCACATTTCCATTTTTTTGGGTGTTGGTACATCTTTGTTTTCCATATCTTAGTCTCACTTTAGATGTAAGACCACAATAAGGTGCTCGTCCGCCATTACCCGTGCGACCAAAGAGTACCCTATAAAATAAGCATTATGCAGGTTGTCTGAATTTCTGTGAGCACATATGTAGGGTGGAGTGAGTAGAAATGATGTTTTTGTGCAGCGTGGCAACCCCCGGGTTCGTGTAAAATAAAAAGTTGCGTAGAAAAGGGAAAACTGTTTCAAATTTATAATACTGCTTGTGGCAAAAACTGTTTTTTCTCCCCTGTTTCAAAATTTTACTTAATTTTAAGTCAACCCTTAGCAAAAACACATGCCACAGGGGAATGATTCCCCCCGTGTTAACCGGAAACTTTTCCCAAAATACGGAACCCCAAATTTAGAAATATTTTAAAAAACTGTTCCATTTTTAAACCCCAAAACTTTTTGGACAAACCTTCACTTTTAGCTTCATTAACCCCCATTGTCCTTTTTTTCTTTCACTCTGTAAATTTAAAATAAAAAAGGTTAATTTGAAAGTTAACTTAGTTGCTTTTAAACCTCAATTTTATTTTCCCCTTTACTTAAAAAATTTATTTGAATAAAATTTTTTTTATTTTGTAAATTTTGTATTAATTTGCAAAAAAAGTGGTAAATTCAATCTTTTTCTGCTTTAATGAAAAGTTACAATTTAACTCGTTTTGAATTTTCAAAGATAATAAAATATTTTAAAATATAAATTTAATAAGTTAATTAATATATATAATAATTATATATCATATTATTAAATTCATTAAGGGCTTTCTATTTGTTTTAAAATAAATGCAAAAGGTTAAATTTGGGCGGGGTTTAATTAGGCTAATAAATTTTAGAATTTCAAACCAGGGAAACTTTAACGGGGGGGTTGGTTTAAATGGTGTGTTAAAATGGGTTTTTAAAAATGGTTGGTTAACAGGTGTGGAAAAGTGGTTTTTCAAAGTGGCATGGTAGGGCCTTTAAACATTTAATAAAATATTCAGGCTTCAAAAATTGACATATTTGAATTAGCAAGTTACAAGTTTGACACAGGGTAGTTAAAACAAGCATGCATTCAAGTCAAAAAACACCCCCATTTCGAAAATAATTAATATCATCAAACACATTGAATTGGGGGGAAAAATTTCCCCCACACTAACATGATAACCAATCAGGGAAAATTCCCAAAACAAATTTAGTAAAAATTATTACTTTTAAAATTGCCCCAAACCAAGAAAGCCATTAAACTTTTTAAAACCATTTTCATAGATTCCCTTCCACCATTTAGTCCTCGAAAACCTAAAATTCTTTGGAACCCTTTTTTTTTAAATTTTAAAATTGGCCTAAGTTGTTACCGCTAGTTACTAATTTAATAATAAATTTGTATAAACAGTACGTATCGGGAAATATGCTTTTTAAAATTGAAAAATACAATAACCTCGTGGTTAAAAATCTCCCACCAAATTACATTAAAAAATTTTTTTATGCCAAACCAAAAAAAAACCCAACCAATTTTAAAATTTGGAAAACAAGAAAGTTTTAAAGTTTTATTTATTACCCACCAAAATTTTTTCCCTTTTTAAAAAAAGGGGGGTTTTTGGGGGGTTAAAATTTTTTTCCCCCCCCCAAATTTTTAAAAATTTTGGGTTTGGGGGGCCGGGGGGAAAATTTTCCCTTTTTTTTGGGGGGAAAAAAATTTTTTAAAAGTAAAAAAAATTTTTTTTTTTTAAAAAAAAAATTTCCAAAAATTAAATTTCCCTTTTTTATTAAAAAAAATTTTTAAAATTTTTTTTTTGGTTTTTTTTTAATTAAAAAAATTTTGGAGGGGGTTTTTTAAAAAAAAAATTTTTTTTCCCTTTTGGGGGCCCCAAAAAAAAAATTTGGGAAAAACAAAATTTTTTTTAAAAAAATTTCCCCCCCCCGGGGGGTTTTTTTTTTCTTTTTTAAAAAAAATTTTTTTTTGGGGGGGAAAACCCTTTCCCTTTAAAACCCAAAAAACCAAAAAAAAAGGGCCAAAGGGGAAATTTTTTTTTTTAAACCTTTTTTTTAATTTTTTTTCCCCCTTTTTTTGGGAAAAAAAAAAATTTTAAAAAAAAAGGGGGGGAAAAAATTTTTTTTTAAATTTGGGGGGAAAAAAAAAAAAAACTTAAAAAAATTTTTAAAAAAAAAACTTTTAAAACCCTTAAAACCCTTTTTTTTTTCCCCCCCCAAAAAAAAACCAAAAAAAAAAAACCCCAAAAAACCCAAAAATTTTGGTTTGTTAAAATTTTTTAAAATTCCCCCCAAAAAAAAATTTTTGGAAAATTTGCCAAAAAATATGCTTTTTTTTTTAAAAAATTTTTTTAAAAAAAAAAAAATTTTTTTTTTTTTGGAAATTTTTTTAAAAAAAAAATTTTTAAAAAAAATTTTTTTAAAAGGGGGGTTTTAAAAAAAAAAACCCCCCCCCAAAAGTTTTCCGAAGCCTTTTTCTAAAAAAAAAACCCCCAATTTAATTTTTTTTTAAAAAATTTTTTTAAAAAAGGGGGGAAAAAAAAATTTTTTAAAAAGGGGTTTTTTTTTTTTTTTTTTTTTAAAAAAAAAAAAAACCCCCCCCCTTTTTAATTTTTTAAATTTCCAAAAAAAAAAAAAAAAAGGGGGCCCCCTTTTTTTTTAAAAAACCCTTTGAAAAAAAAAGGGGGGAAAAACCCCCCCGGGGAAAAATTTTTTTTTTTTTTTTTTTTTTTGGGCCCCTTTCCCAAAAGGGGGCCCCCCTTTTTAAAAAAAATTAAAAAACCCCCAAAAAATTTTTTAAAATTTTTTGGGGGGGGAAATTTTTGGGGGGGCCCCCCCCGGGGGCCCCCCTTAATTAAAACCCCCGGGGGCCCCCCCGGGGGGTTCCCAATTTTAAAAAACTTTTTGGATGGGCTTTTTAAAAATTTTTTCCCAGGGGGAATTTTTTTCCCCCTTTTTTTTTTTCCCCAAAAAAGGAAAAAAAAGGGGAAAAAATTCTTTGTTTTTTTGGGGGGGTTTTTTTGGGGGGGTTTTTTTTTTGGGGGGGGGGTTTTTTTTTGGGGGGGGGGGTTTTTTTTTTGGGGGGGTTGTGGGGGGGGCCAAAAAAAAAAGGAAAAAATTTTTTTGGGGGTTTTTTTTAAAAATTTTAAAAAATTTTTGGGGGAAAAAAAAAAATTTTTTTTTTGGGGGGCCAGGGAAAAAAGGGGTTTTTTAAGGGGGGAAAAAAAAAAGGGGGGGTTTTTAAAAGGGGGGGGCCTTTAAAAAAAGAAAAAAAACCCCCCCCAAAATTATTTTGGAAAAAACCCCCCCCCAAAACCCCACAAAAAAACCCCCCCCCCAAAAAACCCCCCCCCCCCCCAAAAAAAAACAAAAAAACCCCAACAAAAAAAAAAAAAAAAACCCCCCCCCCCCCCCCTTTTTTTTAAAAAAAAAAAAAAAACCCAAAAAAATTTAAAAAAAAAAACCCCCTTTTGGTTTAAAACCCTTGGGTTAGGGGGGGCCCCGGGGGGGGGGGTTTTTGGGGGGGCCCCCAAAACCCCCAAAAAAGGGGGGGCCCCCCCCGGGGGTTCCCCCCCCAAAAAGGGCCCCCCGGGGGGAAATTGGGGGCCCCCTTTTTAAAAAAAAAAAAACCTTTTTAAAAAAGCCCCCCCCGGGGTTTTTGGGGGAAAAAAAAAAAAAAACAAAATTTTAAAAATTTTCCCGGGGTTTAAAAAATTTTTCCCCGGAAAAAAAAAAAGGAAAAAAAATTTTTTTTTTTTTTTTCCCCAAAAAGGGGGCCCTTTTTTAAAGGGAAAAATTTTTTTTAAAATTTTAATTTTTTTTCAAAATTTTTTGGGGGAAAAAAAATAAAAGGGTTTTTTTTTTGGGGAAAAAAAACCCCAAAAAATTAAAAAAGGGGGCTTTTTTAAATTTTTTTTAAAAAACCCCCCCAAAAAAATTTGGGGAAAAAAGGGGGGAAAAAAAAAAGGGGGGGGGGGGGTTTGGGAAAAAGGGTTTTTTAGTTTTTTTTTTTTAAAAAGGTTTTTTAAACCCCAAAAACCTTTTAAAAAAAACCCCAAAAAAAACCCCGGGGAAACCCAATTTTGGGTTTTTAAAAAAAAAAAAAAATTTTTTTTTTTAAAAATTTTTTGGGGGGGGTTTTTAAAAATTTTTTTTTAAAAACCCCCAAAAAAAAAAACCCCAAAAAAAAAAAAAAACCCCCCAAAAGGTTTTTTTTGGGGGGGGGGGTTTTTTGGGGGTTTTTTTTTTAAAAAAAAAGGGGGTTTTTTTTTTTTTTTCCCGGGGTTTTTTTTCCCCTTTTTTTTTCCCCCTTTTCCCAAAAATTGTTTTAAAAAATTTTTCCCCAAAAAAATTTTTTTAAAAATTTTTTTTAAAAAAAACCCCAAATTTTAAAACCTTTTGGGGAAAAAACCCAAAAAAATTTTTTTTTTTTTTTTTAAAACTTTAAAGGGGGGCCAAAAATTTTTAAAAAAAAAAAACCCCCAAAAAAAAAAATTTTTCATTTTTGGGGGGGTTTTTTTTTTTTAAAGGTTTTTTTAAAAAAAAACCCCCCCCAAAAAAAAGGGGGAAAAAATTTTTTCCCCCAAAAAAAGAAAATTTTAAAATTTTTTTAAAAAAAAACCAAACCCCCGGGGTTTTTCCCCGGGGGGGGGGAGGGGGGGGGGGTTTTTTTTTTTTAAAAAAACCCCCTTTTTCAAAATTTTTCCCCTTTTTTAAATTTTTGGGGGGGGAAAAAAAAAAAAATTTTTTTTTTTTTTTTTGGGGGGGGGAAACCCCCCCCCCCCCCAAAATTTTTTAAAAAAAAATTTTTAAAAAAAGGGGGGGTTAAAAATTTTTTTAAAAAAAACCCCCTTTTGGGAAACCCCCCCTTTTTCCCCCCTTTTTAAACCCCCTTTTTTTTTTAAAAAAAAATTTTGGCCCGGTTTTTTTTGGGGTTTTTTTCCCCCTTTTTTTTCCCCCCCTTTTTTGCCCCACCCCCTTTTCCCCCCCCTTTTTAAATTTTTTTTAAAAAAAAAAAAGTTTTTTAAAAAAAAAAAAATTTTGTTTAAATTAAAAAAAAATTTTTTTAAAAAAAAAAAAATTTTCCAAAAAAAAAAAAAAAATTTTTTTTTTAAAAAAAAATTTTTTAAAATTTAAAAAAAAAAAAATTTTTAAAAAAAAAAAATTTTTTCCCCTTTTTAATTTTTTCCCCTTTTTTTTTTTTTTAAAAAAAACCCAAAAATAAAAATTCACTGTAAAGGGGTTTAAAAAAACACCTTTCTAAAACAAATTGGGAAGTACAGGGATCGGAATTTTACATAAAAATCTGTGGAAGGGCCCGGGGAATAAAAAATTTTCCCCCAAAAAAATTCCCGAAAACCAATTTGGGTTGAAAACATACCCACATTTACAGTAAATCCCAAGAACCTTTTGGGGGCATTTTTTTTACACCCCCTGTTTTGCCCGAAAAGTTTTCCCAAAAGAAAAAAACAGTCCAAGTAAAAAAATACTTGAGAGGATCCGGGGGCATCCCATTAGGGGAAAACCCCTTTTCGGGGTTCACCATCGCTTGGTTCCCAGGGAAATGCCGGGGTACAACCCCATGAATGATACAATGACCAACTTTGTTGCCCCCCTGAATCCTAAGGGTTTCTTGCGGTAGTGGACAAAGGAGGAAAGGGGGACCTTTGGTGGTATCCACGGCTTTTGGGGGCTCACTTTTGCCCCCCCCAACCCCAATAACCGGGCCAACGTTTAAAGGGGAACCCATTAAACCTGCGAATTAAAAGGAATATGTTCCAGGGTTTTACCAAAAGTGTATTCTTTTAAGAAAGCTTTGTTGCACCCCCATCGGGGCGGAAGACGGCCCCCGGGGCACAAAAAGGGGCAACGCGGGGGGGGCAACCCTTATTATAAGGTTGCGCCCGTTTGGGGAAAAATCGGGGCGGGTCCCGTCTTCGCATCGCTGCCCAAATACACACCGTTTAATGAAGACAAAAATTTTTGAAAAGGCCCCATTTTCCTTTTTTTTGGGTGTTTACACTTTTTTTTCCTTTTTTCCCCTTTTTGTGTGACCACTAATGCCGCCCCTTACCCGTCACCGAGACCCAAAAAAGCAAAGGGGTTGCTAATTTCTGGGCACTATGGGGTTGGGTAAGTGAGTTTTTGGCACGGGCACGGCTGAAAAAACGCGCAGGGGCTTTTGTTTTAAATGGTTTTTTTGCGGGGAAATCAGGGGCAATGGGGGTTTTTCAACGTTGGATTTTTTTTCAAAATTTTAGATAAAAAAAGGGTTTTT
>JAODUO010003667.1:0-27500 GCA_025642075.2 Ridgeia piscesae | reverse complement strand
ATATATATATATATATATATATATATATATATATATACAGCAGTGACAACGTCTGTAAACTTTCTTTTGTTTTCATGCAATTTAGAAATTAGAATACGTTTTCGGTCTCCCGTAAAAAAGAGTAAAGCGGTCATATAATTACTTGTCATTCTATGGGGAACTGCTTGTATAGTATCACCGTAAAGGTAAGTATAAAATGAACAATTACCTTCAAGAGGATGTTTAAAATAGGTCTACGCTCGGTATCGCTGAAAGGCATTCTTCATTAGTATATTCAAAATAGAATATAATTGTTCTAAGGGGCTTTGTTTTATTCTGCTTGGCCTCAGCGTGTTGCTCTGCGACAGTTACGTGCATTATTTTCCAATCATCACCATTTCTGAGGAAATGCAGTTCTCTTTTAACTCAGCTGACACATCGTTCTTCAAATAACGAAGGGACGTTTCACGTTTCAGTGGGGCCTGGCCAACATGGATGGTGTTTAATAATGGCATAGTTTGGTGTAGCTCTAACATCATTGCTTTAAGAAAGGCGAATATTGAACACACCGGGTAAGCCATTATACCTGACAAGCCAACGAAACTCAAAACCTTCATATTCCCATCTTCATCTCCGTAGTGCAGTATCATGGGGTAAATGCTTGCCTGTGCCTTGTCATAACACACAGACCCCATTTCATCCATGTACTTGCATAGTCCACCTCCCAGGTCTCTGCCTAATCCACCTGACATGTGGCTTCCGTCATAGGCTTAAGCTTACCTCTGAGATGTCTGATTTCCTCGTACTGTGTGAAGGCTCTGCTACAATGTGCTCTGAATTCTGGGAGTTCTCTCATCAGTGTTTGGGAGAATGTATCAATGTCCTTTCCCTCACTTCACTTTTTGTTGAGGGTGGTCTTGTACTGCATGTCTTTCTTCATCCACAGTTTATGCATGATTGGTCTTGTGCCGTCCATGTCATTCAGTTTCTCCCTTACGTTTTCGTCACTCATCCAGGTTAATTCAGATAAGGACTTTGGCAGGATTTTGGAGGCGGTCGCATTCATGAACATGTTGGCGTGACGCTGGCACACGTATCTCTGAGCTTGATATGGGATGGTCTCCCCCTGCAGAATGCAGTAAATGACATCTTAATGTCGCTGAATTCAAGGCAGAACTTCCTGTAGATATTTCTGGGAAGACAATGTGTCTGTCAGTGAGAAGGTTTCCCTTCCCTTGATTTAATCATTATTTCCAGGTAACTCATTGCTGTTTCCGTTATTTGGCTATTGCCCCTCGTGTTTTTCCCCTTCTTTTGCGAATTGCAGCAGTACGTCGTTTTTGAGATATTTGATTTGCCTACGCTCGGTATGGTGTATATACTCGGCATCACCAGACGTATACATGTCATAACGAATAGAGGAAAAAATGACTGAATTTCCAATTTATTGTTGTCACGTACCTTAAGTAATACCAGGTAAATGTGTGAAAAAATCGTCCACTAATATTCAAAACTCTGACCAAAATCAATACGTCTACGTCATTCGCTCGGTATCATCAAAACCTACCCCACGTCAAAATATGAGTATATTCTATTTCAATACAGGTTTTTAATTTGTGGGAGGGCAATTAAACCTATTGCATTCGCCAAACTGCAGAACATTTGGAAGTCTAACCAGTACACCACCAAAACAAAGATAAGACTTTACAACAGTAATGTTAAGTCCATCCTACTGTATGGCTCAGAGTGCTGGCGAGTGATAAAAGGGGACATAGGCAAAGATCGATGCGTTCCATAATAGGTGCCTAAGAAAGATCTGCCGAATATTCTGGCCAAATAAAATTTCTAACGTGGATCTCTATAAGAAGACGGGTTGCAACAGTGCTGTCCTCGAAATCAAACGCAGAAGACTAAGATGGCTAGGGCATGTTCTGCGAATGCCCCAAGACAGCATCCCCAAAGTGGCACTGAGATGGACACCACCGGGAAAAGGAAACGAGGACGGCCAAAGATGACATGGCGACAATCAGTAATGGCCGAGCTGAAAGAGATGGGGCTGTCCTGGGGTGAGGCCCAGGCCTCAGAAAAGACAGAACCTTGTGGCGAAGCATTGTTGTGGCCTTATGTCCCACTGGGGACGAAGAGGATAAGTAAGTAAAAAGTAATTAAACCTATACAGGTTTTATCTAAACGGAAGTACCAACATATAGTTACAATTAGTATTTTGTACTTTATGATTTACCTTTGCACACGCTTTGTTGAAAATTTGCATACGCTCGGTATCAGCAAAACTACCCCACCACATATACTGTTCCTGCGGCGCGCCCATTCAACAAAACGTTGAAATATTTTGAAGACTATGTCGAAATATACACCATTAAATGGTTAAAGAAACCATACATCTATGATTATTGGTTAATGCATATTTCGTGTTGGTATAATAGTACTCCAGAAAAAACCTTCAAAAAATGGAGTAAAAATACTTTACATTTAGCTGTATCTTCCATAATTTGAAGATACTCATCTAAAAGTTTTGTTCCCATGGTACCTGTCAACGAGGCGGTTGCCTTGACCACCATTACAATGTCATGCCGTATGGTTTTGTAATGGTTATATTACAAAAACGTTTTGTCGACGTTTCGTGATAACTGACCATATATATGTGTGTGTATTATATTAGGGAGTGGTGTTAGAGCAAATATTTTTAGATACCCCCTTCAAAAGATGGAGGTGGTCTTTCTGAATGGGGAAATAACCGTCGTTCGTCGTCTGGTCGATGCTAACCCCCATGTACATACCCCTTGAAACTAAGGCCCCTATAAAAGGCATTTTTGCCTGGAAAATTATCTAAAATAGAATATAATAACTTAGAAAATGAGCATAACACATTTCAAATATTTGTAATCAGGAACAGACATATATAATTGTATACAATAAACATGGTATGTAGACATATTAGTGATAGATTGCTATTTAGGTTAATACTGTTTAAAGTGAGAGTCGTTACTAATAATGGCTACTATTAGGCCACGGCACTGTATGTATTTACAGTAGCTGACATCAATGGTCTGGCTAAATTAATCCAGAATAACTGCTGCATTCAGAGTCATATTAATATATTGTTCAAATACAGTATCAAATTGACCACATAATTATTGATCTGGTATTGATCCAGTAGTCCTTTACTAGATTAAACATGTCACTCATTTTTATGGTAGAGAAAGAGATGTGTCATGAGCATAACGAATCCCATGTAGAGACGTTATACTTAGTTTCCCTCGTCTATACCTGTTGCTGCAATATACCCATCAAGTGCATCACCTGATATGAGTTAGCCTCCCTATGTCTTAAGTGTGTCCAAGTCTTTAATTCTCCCCTTATTTATTGCTAGATTAGCAATTTTCCTTATCATGCAGGCGTTGTTTCTTTCTGTCTTGTGTTCCATATCAACATGATTGTTGATATCTTGTCTCAGTTTATTATTACACAGACATCCAAACAGCCAGAAAGACCATGGCTCTTGTCGGTCAATCAGATATGTTGCCTTGGATTACATTCCATTAAAGATGTTATGGCAAGCTGCTTGGCTTCATGTCTAGAGCTCTTAGTTTACGAAGCTAACACTCCGCCCAGCACCCAAACTGTTGATGGTGCCTTCTCTAGCTTCTGTGTGTCCATATGGGAAACTGAATACTGCGCAGACATAGTTCCAAACGTTAAACGTGCCACTTTTGCTACTGGAAGCCAGCTGCCAATTTGGGCATAAATCTTCAGAACCTTTAGTACTTCAAAGGACTCTGGTACCATGGCTATGGCAATACATATGCCCTGATCGTACCAAGCATGCTTGAACCTCTTAGTGAGCTTAAATTTGAAGGTTATCTTTCAAGAGAATAGTTGCATTTGTATATGTCAGCTCCTGGGACAGCTTTTGGAACGTTAAGATGATCTTCGTACATGCAGTATTGGCTGACGTGGTCAGAGACAGGAATGATTCAACCAGATGTAGCCCAATTAGAGCCCCTGCACGGTATATCAACTTAAAGAGGTCCAAACCGAAGAAGCTTCTGATAATGGAGGCTAACTAGTTCTGGACATTCTCGTACTTCTGCAGACAAAATGCCAAATCATCCACATGATAGGTCGGCTAACTACACAGGTCGCCGACAAGCGATTGAAATGCTCATCTTTCAGATTGACAGACTTGTTTTGTCGTACGGCTATGTGGGAGTCAAATGTATTTAATTTATCCCATGGCTTGTGAAAAAAGGTATGATTCATGAGCCGACTCAGAGATTCAAGGGCTTGCTCGATGGCACCTGTAACGGTTGTTGTTGCGTTGACCAGAATTGTATGTAGGTATTAACTGTCTACCTACACATTCTCTATTTCTGTCTATTGCCTTATGATAACACTGTTAAACATCAATGTTGGGTGTACATTGCAGAATAGACGGTTATGCTCTGAGTATAAAGTTTCCGCTGCAATTTCATCGACATTGAAGTTGTATCCTGTCTGATATGTTATTACAAAGTCAGTTTTCTCCAAGAGAGATTTAGACTTAACACCACTTGCTGCCTCATTGAGTTGTTTCTGGATTCTTGCTTCTTGGATTCGTCTGTTCTGTTCGATGTTAGTAGTATAGAGTGGGTAAATCAAGGGATGGAGGGGGGGTCAAAGGTCAAGTGGCGCCACCTGGTGGATAATGTGGTAATTAATGGCGGAAGGTCATGAACTAATAGTATCTAAATTCGTGCGTCTTAATTTTTTTTAATTAGGTCAAGGGTGTTAGGGGTCAAGTAGCGCCCCCTGGTGTATACATGGTGAACCCCAAACTAGGTCAACGAACAAGTGGTACCTTCTGACGAATACTTCCTCAACTAATACCCCATAAATACGTGTGTCTTATTTTTTAATATTGTTAAAAAAAAATTTTTTTAAAAGGGTTAGAGTTCATGTAGCGCTTCCTGGCGGTCAACGCTCATAGTAAACGAACAAGTGGGGCCATCTGACGAATACGTCGTCAGTGAATACCCCCAAAATATGTGTCTCTTATCTTTAAACCACTTCTAAAAATAGTCAATGAGGCGATCCTGGTGAGAGCGACGCGAAGCAAGGGTGTTACTCAGAAGTCCGTGCTTTTTGGGGAGGGTTACTCAGAAGTCCGTGCTTTTTAGGGGAGGGTTACTCAGAAGTCCGTGCTTTTTAGGGGTAAGGCTTACAACGCGGTCGGCGTTCTTTTCTACAACAATTAATTTCGGCACCTGAAGATATTTATAAATTGATTGCTTTTCTTAAAGGATTTCTTAAAGAATTACCAGTGATTGGTTTCAATTCTGGAAGGTATGATTTAAATCTTATTAAAAAATATATCGCTTACAACGCGGTCGGCGTTGTTTTCTACAACAATTAATTTCGGCACGGTCACGTGATTTAATATTACAGTAGTGACTTCACTGTTTTTTGTCATCCAACTCGATACAATGTTACAATAAACTGGTGCGCTGATGCAATAATACCATTCTTGCAACAATGTATCGTCGTGTCGCCGTGCGTTTTGTCGAGTTGTGATTGGTTGGAACCTTTTCGGCACCCCCACGTGACTCTAACGACCACCTCTAAACATATATAAGACGTCCGTTTTTGGAGGCTGTCATTCGTTCTCCGACATTCAACCTTGCGTTCTCCGACATTCAACCTTGTTGCTATGGCTAACCTTATGAGAACCGGTTGGTCTTACGCAGACGCCGTCAGAGGTCCCGTTCGCCAACACAAATCAGCTGGGTTAGCACCCATTCCTACCAAGGATGAGGCATTTCCTCCATTGGTACAGACATCACCACCAGAACAACTCCCTCTCCCGGCGGCGACAGCGGCGGAGCCAATAGCTCCGAATGTGATTTATGTGGTAAGTCTTTGTCAATGTCATATGTCGATTTTTCGTGTTAACTATAACTTCGTTAATTTTTGAAAACGCGAATACGTATATTTTAAATTACATGACTAAAACTTTCGTTTGGTCTTTGTTGTAGTCGGATGTATGCGTTGTGGCACCGCCACCACCACCACCACCACCAACATCGCGGGTACAGTTCAAGTGCCTGCACTGTGGGATGGGGTTTACCAGGCGGGACAACTGTCAACGCCACATCCGCCGCGGTCATTGCACCCGTCGCAAGAGGACGGCAGAGGACGACGCGTTGGACGCCGTTGTGGTGAGTTAACCGTTGTAGTAATATTCTGTGCTATGTTTCCGTTTCCGTAAAAATACCGCTTCGCTCCACATGCAAAACACAACTTCCGTAAAAATGGCGGCGCTTTTTAAAATGGCAGCGCTTCCAATAATAACATCCGTAACACGACTTCCGTTTTTGGAGGCTGTCATTCGTTCTCCGACATTCAACCTTGTTGCTATGGCTAACCTTATGCTCAACCACCCAACGTACTGCTACTACAACCCCGTCGTCGGAATGCAAAACAAAAGTGACGAGAGCGACGAGGCAACCAGTCATCCTATCGACCGGGTCCCATCTCGAGTCGGTGCAGCGGCGGGTCCAGAGATTGTCGACGTCGACACATTGGCGCAGAAGGTGGTAGACGACAACACGGCCTTCGTCGTTGGAGGCCTCGTCGTTGAGAAGGTACGCAATGATGTTCCTTTCTACTACGTCGGATGTGCGTATTGCAAGAAGCGAATGATTGTCGACGACCACGGCAATCTTCGGTGCGAAAGACACGCATGCGTGAACGGGAACACTTACTTCGTTGTCAGAGTATGCTTCGTCGAGTCGGTCACGGGTCGTTCTATATGGTTGACCTTATTCGACCAGTGTATGGCCGGTCTGTTAGACGTCGGTGCAAAAGACTTTTCTCTTATGCACGAAAGCATGCAGATGTACAAGTTGAACACTTTGGTAGGGACACGGTGTCTCTCACCATTAAGAAAAGTAAACGAAACGGCTACAACAACTACAACGTCACTCACCTAGATGTTCTCCATTAGACCACGTGCGTGCGTGTTGTTTCAGGCCAAACTTCAAACCGGCGACGAAGCGTCGACTTGTGTACGTTCTACAACTCCTGTTCCAAGTTCGTCCGACTGCGCGACTACTACTACTACTCCCCGTGTAAGGTGAACATTACTATAGACTACCCTGTTAACCAAATGAAGAAGACGCTTGCACGTCACATTGCACGTGGTGTCGCTGATCTTTCTAAACTACGCTGCTACGGTTGCGAGATAGATCACCCTAGTCAACGCCAACACGATTGTCTCTTGCCTGATGACATTTTAATTGACATGCACTTTGACGAGGCTGTGGAGAAAGTTAACTCCACTGCAGTCATTAGAGACTGGTTGACCCTTTTACTCGATGTAAATCTTAGCCAATCCGATGTGTCACCCGAACAGTTGAATGCCATCAAGAGTTGGTTGGTGGAGTCTCATTCAGAGCGATGGCGAAATAACGTTAAACGCATGGTACTCGCGGCTTTGGAAGATGACCTGTAAATAAATACATGTGTTGTGCAGAGCGACGCCGACATAATGTTTAACGTTAGGTTAGTTAGCTGCTTTGAGAATGACTTGTAAATGCATGTGTTATTTTGTGTTTTAATAAAAATGTGCAAACTTTATTGGTTGATTGTGTTCTCTCTCAGTATAAGTATAAGTATAAATACCAGCCACCTTGGTCCCATTGGACAGTTGTTTAAACAGTGGACACGAGGTTAGTTCACCCGTTTACCAGTATCGTTGCTGGACCGACAGGATGTGGTAAAACAACCTTTGTTGTGTCTTTGTTACGTCACTCGCTCACATTGATAAACTTACCACCCGAAAAGATCACGTGGTGTTACGGAGAATGGCAGCCATTGTATTCCACCCTCTCTACCATACATCCAAACTTAGAATGTGTCGAGGGTCTTCCCGATGTGTCGTCTTTCGATTCTAAGAATAGAAACTTGGTGGTCATCGACGACCTCATGTCGGAAACGGACGAGAGGGTGACCAAACTGTTCACGAAGAAGAGTCACCATTGCAACACATCGGTTATATATTTGGTGCAAAATTTATTTCCCAAAGGCAAAGAGAGTCGCACCATTAGCATTAACGCGCAATACATGGTTCTCTTCAAGAATCCTCGAGACAACACACAAGTAGTCAAGTTAGCGAAACAGATGTATCCGGGTCGTGTAAGGTACATGCAAGACGCATTCAGAGACGCAACGTCCGTACCTCACGGCTACTGAAACAGTCCACACCGGAACACCTGCGCCTTCGGAGTAATATCCTACCTGACTCGGCGACGTACCAGTATGCTTACATTCCCAAGATATAAATAGAAACACGTCATAGTCACATTCATCATTCGATATGTCGGCACGATTGAAGAGAAACGCGTTGTGTCTTTGTCTCCTTGCTAAGGTTGACCCTGATTTAGCTAGGGTCATCATAAACAAGGGAAATGTAAATCTGGTCAAACGTTTGTGTGAGTGTGCTCACAACATCTTAAAAGGGAACGTACCATTCAAGAAAAGTCAGAAAGGTAGATTGCGACGGTATAAGAAGGACCTGAGAGCCTTGGTACAAAGGAACACGTCTTTACACAGAGGAAACGTATTCTACAGAAAGGTGGCTTTGTTGGGGCGCTGTTAGCTCCGTTAGCCAAGTCACTTCTGCTCCTTGGTATGCCCTTTCTTCAGTCGTAAGATCCGCTATGGAATACGCAAAGAAAATGGCGCTTGTCGATCCCCGTTTGTTGGAGTCCGTTCCAACCCAACCACATTTTGCCAATCCCATTGGAAATGTTATGCGACGACTCGACGACGAAATGCGATTCATTCTTGACCGTAGTGACCTCAACGACAGGGAGAAATCGTTTTGTACAACCAGGTGTTGATGCGTTATAATATATTTTCCGACAAGCTAGTCAACAACCTGTTCGTGTGACTATTGATAAACCACCCGTAAAAGAAGACGAAGAAGAAGACAAAGAAAAGAGAACAAATCTGGCTTGGAAAACGAAATCATAGATAGCGTACCAAAAACCTTGAAGCAGAAAGCACGTCGTCTCCTCGATAAAATAAAAGGTACCGTGAGTTGGAACGATCGCGGAGAGATGGTGTACAGAAATGTGCCAGTGCCCGGAAGTAACATCGTTGATCTCGTGAACGACGCTCTGAGAAAACGGAAGTCTTTTCAACCGGTGGGCTGGAAAATGTTCGCGCCTATGGATTTAATCGGTAACCCGGAACGTTGGACTTACATACAGACGGCAACTCCCTCCGTCGCCGGCGGCGCTTCAAAGGAAACCACTCCCATCGCGGGCAGCAGTGGTAGACGTCCTTCATCTTCGTCGTCGCGCATACCTCGTGTCTCCTCCCTTTTGCAACACATGCGATGGGATACGTATTAAACAGTCACGCACTACATCACGATGTTATTACGTCATGGCTGGACGTGTAGATAACAAGTCACTTCGCATAGCCGTATTTTAAAAGCATTTATTACGACACTAAAAAACTGGAAGTTTTGGGGGTATCGATCGTTTGCGTCGTGCTTCCCACCCCCTCTGGAGGGGTCGGGAAAGAGGTTAAGCAATGGTTATCGGAACAAGACACGTACACTCTACCAAACCTGTGAGATATCGGTTCAGACGTCGACGTGTTGTTGTGGGTGGAATAAATCATCAATGGCAAGCCGATCTCGTTGACATGTCGCGTTTGAAACGGTACAACGACGACCACACTTTCTTGCTGACTGTCATTGACTGTTCTCGAAGAAAGCCTGGTCTATTCCGTTAAAAAAAAAGTCGGCGTCCTCACTCACGGCGGCATTTCGACGCCTGCTAAGGAACAACGATGGACCACAGACAATGCAGACGGACAAAGGAAAAGAGTTTCTGAATAGGCAATTGCAAGATTTTTATAAACAAAAAGGCATCCGTCATTTCACTACGCACAAGAAGAGACCAAAGCTTGCATTGTTGAACGATTTAATCGTATTTTCAAGACCCGAGTGGAAATATTTCACGAAATATCAGACGTTGAGGTACCTAGACGTGGTACAACATCTCGTGGATTCATATAACGCCAGTTATCACCGAAGTATCGGAATGTCACCGACGGAAGTGAACTTTTTCAATCAAGAAAAGGTGTGGCAGCGATTGTATGGAAACGAAAAAACCAGCACAATCGAACCTGGTTTAAAAGTTGGGGGCCCCATCGGCCGGGGGTTTGGGGATTCCCCAGTAAAAAGCCAAGGGGGGATTTTTTTCAAGAAAGGGGTTTTAAAACCCTTTAACCCCAAAAAATTGGGGAAGGGGGGGAAACCGAAAGGATAATTTTTTAAACCCCTTTGGGTTTAAAAATTCCAAGTGGCATCGATCGAAGACACCGTCGAAGACACCGTCGAAGACACCATCGAAGAAACCGTCGAAGAAACCGTCGAAGACACCGTCGAAGATACCGGAAGTACGTACAGCAAACTTTGGGTGTTGTTTGGAAGTTCGTGTCCTAAAGCGGAAATCGTCTTCTTTTGTCAAGTCGGCGTGCTGTACACTGTGATAGTGGTCAGTATTTACAACCTGACTAATACAGACGGTAACTCTAATCTGTGGACGGCTTTGTTGAGCAGTTGTCTGGGGTACCTATTGCCCAACCCAACGTTGAAACACCATGTCTTCTGACTTTTATTTGACGTTACCCAGCAACGCATCCGCTGACTTACACCCCGACAACACGTTGACCCACTATATCACGACTTTGCCACAACGCATCAGTCTGTCGGGTCAGTGGGAATGCGGAATGGTCGAGATTCAATACCCCCACAGTTGGTACAATGTCCGTAGCGACAACGCATCGTTTGCAATAGCGACGACCAACTCGCGAGAAAATTATGACATTAGCAAGGGTAAAATAGAGGCCGGCTATTATGATAGACCCGAACGTATGATAGCGGCCATCAACAAAACGTTGAAAAAGGCGTCAGACGAAAAGAACGTGACACTGAGCTACAGCAAAATCACACAAAAGGTGACAGTGGGCTTAGATCCGGGTAGTATTCTGTCTATGGATATGTCGAACATACTTGGGTTCAATAACTCATTCGTCACAACGGCAAGAGAGGCCGATTCGGTGGTAGATATTGCACAAGGGTTTTATGCACTCTACGTCTACACTAACGTTGTGGAATCACGTGTCGTTGGAGGTAGCGTTGTGCCGTTATTGAGAATAGTACCGCTTGAAGGTAAACACGGAGACGTGGTGTCAAAGAACTTTAACAATGTACAATACATTACCGTCTTGCACAGATAATTCACAACGATCGAGATCGATATAAGAGACGATGCGGGACGTCACGTACCATTCGAAAGTGGTAGAGTGACAGTGACGCTTCATTTTCGACGACGAAGCCATCGTTTTTTGAAAGATGAATCGCAGTCGGACAGTCGCTCCTACGAAGACTATTATGTCAGACAAGTGGGTGGAGGATTGCCCGTGTTTGTCGGAGCTAGAGTGCAGCGAGGTCACGGGTTGGGTAGTTTGTTCGGTGGACTCATTCGAAGTGCTATGCCACTGATCAAGAGAGGGGCACTGGCACTGGGAAAAGGAGCGTTGAAAACAGGTTTGGGTGTAGCTGGCGACGTGTTGTCGGGACAGAGTATTAAATCGTCGGCAAAAAGACGTCTCAAAGAGACCGGGAAGGATATGGTTAGTAAGATGCTAGGAAGCAGTGCCCACGGACCACCGGGTATTCGCCTAATCCACCGTTCTATAAAGCGCAAGCCGACGAGACGTTTGGTCAGTGTCGCCAAGAAACGGAGACGACAGAAGACGCATCCAGACGACATATTTGGGAATTAGCCAACCATGGCTTTCGTCCATCAGTTGTCCTGTGAGGGAATCAAGAGTGAATTGGACCTGTTTAGTCTACCGATGACTCAAACAAGCATCGAATACCCACAATGGGTCGAGCATCAACCTGTAGCATCGATAGGTACGGGTGGACCTATAGAGTTCTTGTTGCCTGGATCGGGTGACGATTACCTGGACTTGGCCAATACTTACCTGTTTGTGAGAGCACGTGTGCTCAAGGGAGACGGAGGTCGTCTCCCCGCAGCTGCACCTGTCGGTCCCGTAAACAACTGGATGCATTCTCTGTTTAGTCAATTCGACGTGTCTTTGAATAGAACACTTGTCACGCCTTCAACGAACACCTATGCTTATCGTGCATACATCGAAACGCTATTGAGTCATGGAGCGGCCAAAAATAGTCAGTTGACTAGTGCACTATGGTACAAAGACACGGCTGGACACATGGATGCCACTGACAATGAAAACGAAGGTCTCCTAAAGAGAAAGGATTACACTACCGGTAGTCGAATCGTGGATATGATGGGACGCTTACACGTCGACCTTTTCTTCCAAGATCGCTATCTGCTTAATGGCGTCGATGTTAAAATTCGTCTAGTGCAGAGCAAGAATGCCTTTGCACTGATGGCCGGCGGAGACAACCCAGATTACAAGATAAGTATCGACGAAGCGGTTTTGTTCGCTAGGAAAGCCAAACTTAATCCTGCCGTGCAGATGGGTCACGTGAAAGCACTCGAGAAGGGGACGGCCAAGTATCCCCTGAGAAGGGTACACTGTAAGGTGTTTTCCATACCACGAGGAGCTATGTCGCACACACACGAAAACGTTTATTTGGGTGTCCTTCCGAAGAGAGTAGTGTTGTGTTGTGTGGACAACGATGCATACAACGGGACGTTCGCCAAGAATCCATTTCACGCCAAACACAACAAATTGAATTTTCTAGCATTGTACGTTGACGGTCAACAAGTTCCGGCGAAACCTCTGCAGCCTAAATTCAATGCCGACGGTACCTATGTAAGAAGTTACCTTAACCTGTTTGCTGGAAGGGAAAGATGTTTCAAGACGAAGGAAACGATATCACGCGACAGGATTTTGCAGAAGGGTATACCCTGTTTGCTTTTGATATCACACCGGATTGTTGTGACGGTCCCCATTTCAATTTTGAACATAAAGGCAACCTGCGAGTGGAGATGCATTTCGATGAGCCGCTCGAGCAGACGGTCAACGTCGTCGTCTACGGAGAATTCGAGTCGGTTTTGGAGATTGATAGAAACAGAAACGTAGTCTACGACTACTGAAACACGGACATTGTCATGGATACGGAGCAGATAGAACGCCTCCTTGCGGAAGACTCGTACACCAAAAGCATCGTCGTCGGTGTCCTAGCAAAAGACTGTCTGCCTAAGACCGGTATCGTTAGATATCCAGCGGCGTTCGTGTGCAACACTCAAGCGAGCGATAAACCTGGACAACACTGGATCTGCATGTTTTTCACTAATGACAGGCGTGGAGAATATTTTGAATCTTACGGCTTGCCACCTCGACAAGGGGAATTCGTGTATTTTTTAGAGAAAAACAGTGTGACTTGGAGTTTCAACGAGAAAACACTTCAGAGCCCACTGTCTAACGTGTGTGGACAATTCTGTGTCATGTATTTGTTGCACCGATGTCGAGGCCTCACCGCGACTTTGTTAACAGTTGCATGCAATGTCTGCGTTAATGACATTTGTTAAGAATTTGTATGCATCCCTGCATGCACGTATGCAATGTGCGCGTGCGCGTGCTTGTTTGTGTATCGTCTTAATTACAATAAAAAGTCGACACCATTTTGTGAGTTTGCAACGTTTTATTTACATACTTCATATACCAATGTATACAAAAACATTATAATCCACCCAAGAGAAAGTGGTATAATAAACATTCTTGTAAACCTTAACTATTTACACAATTCTTGTCAAACACCCAAGAGAAAGTGCCAAGCATAATTTCGTGTCTTGCATAGTCACTTTGTTTCGCATTTTAAATATCATGTCCGATTTCATAACATGTCACATGACGTGTTACATACACGAAATGAAATTATATTAGTTGTTGTTGTTGTTATAAATTACAACATACATACATACAATAGGAGTCAGTGGTCGGTTCGTAAACAAACAAATAAACAAACAGTAAATGTGACGTGTTCTAACGAAATGAGTCGTATGTCAGCGAACTTGATTTCGAGAAAACACCGCATAAACATGCAACGATGAATTTCGACGATTTTGACTTTTTGTCACCAAAGTATACTTTGGTATCTTTTTTGTCAATTGGCAATGCTTATATTTCTCGTTTATATTATTATTTAGTACATTTTATAGCCTTTTTAGACACACTACGTAACATTTCACGCATGAATTTCGTAAAACAGAACCGATAAATCGCACTAGTTCATGTCGCATTCTTTGGGGTTTCCCTCAACGCATGGCGGACTTATTTGGTACTACAGGAAAGCCCTGGACGCCCTCTTTCGGATTCTTGTAGTAGAAATCCCCACTGACGTCAGTGTAAGCCAATAGCAGCGCTTAATGCGAGAGGCCTATCTGTGAATAAACGTCACTAGACGCCGTGAGGAGCTGACAGCGGGGCCCTGATTGGCTTAGAGCTGTGCGCGCAGGCGCAGTGCGCTCTTGCTAGCCGTAAACAACGTGGAATTGATCGGGTCGCTGCTACAAAACATTGCTAAATACTCGGATTATGTTGTAATAATTTCAGTAAACAGTTAGCATGATATATTTTCGACAGCGAACATGCCTTGGTAGTTTATTTCGAATGCATCAAATGGAGTAATAGAAGCAAAACGGACGATTTTGGATCGACAATGTACTCGTCTGTGTGCTTATGTGACCGCGAACTTCAAATGCGTTTTTCTCCGTTTGAAACTTTCTACCCTAAGCATGTTCAGCGGCCAATAACTTTGGCTGTGTGCGAGATATCTCCATAATTTTTTACACCGTTGGAAAGATTAATACATCTTCCTTCCAATGGTGTGACTAACTCAATTTTTTGACCTACGACTCATTTCGTTAGAACACGTCACATATAAATATGTAAATACCAGATGTCCACAAGAATATGAACGATGACTTGAGGTTGTTTTTAATGTTAAATAAGGCAAGGGGAGGTCGAGATTCCGTCGGGTTGTACTCTTCTTTTAGCATAAAAATATGTTAGCGCCGAACGTTCTTGTATTTATGTAAATATTGACCCGTGTCTTGTTCTAAACCCTCGATTTGTCCCCATCCCATTTTTTCCGGTCTTTAAAACATCAAAGAATACCTGCTTGTCCATTTTGTTATTTCGTTTATTCAATCCCTTTGTACTGTATTTATCTTTGGCCCCGAAACAATAGTACGTTTTCGAGCACAACCCGACAAAACCTTCACCCTCCCATTCAACTTTAAAAAGTCCCCGTGTTCGTTTGTCGTGACGCATACGCTCCTGGCAACAAGGATGAACTATTACCCATTCCTTGCCGGCTAGCCGACAGGCGACGTATTCAGGAGCGTGCGCGTCACAGCAAACACCGGGAAACCATTCCAACCTGTGTTTAAAATAATGAGCTCTTTTTTCGTATGAAACACAATCATCTAAGCATGAGCGAGCTAGTGCCAAGTACGCGGAATCCGTGTCCATTTCACAATATTGGAAAAGAGGGCGCTCGATATAGTAATCTAAAAAGTCGTAATAAAATTGAAGCATTCGCAGCTTCGCGTACTGGTAAACCATAAACGCAATTTGAAGAGGGAGGCCGAACGTAATTGATTGTTTGTTGAGTGTTAGTTGGTATACGGTTTCAGTAATTGGATCTAGCTGGCGAAAACGGTGTGAATTTATTCATCGACTCGCAGTTTGGTCATTACAAAATATAACATTTTTATGTTTTGATAAATCTGTAGCGCATTTTCCATAGGCACTGTTCCCAATTAATTTCATTGTATCTGCTATTATGGTTTTGTCCGGATGCACGTCACCTTCGCGGCGTGCATCCGAGACGGTGTCGGCAAAAGATGCGAAACACGGACTGGGTTCGTACTCTATAATTTGGTAACGTGTTTCAGGTACCATTTTAAAAGTGGAGTTGCTAGTACTATTAGAACCTATTAGTGAACGACAAGGCTGTTTTAAGATGTCGTGTTTTATAGCATACGAATACATGAACTCACCAATGTCATCTCTGGAAATGTTTGCGTTTTTAAAAATAGGTTGCATTTCTGCGAAATAAGTCCTTAAATGGTCCGGAACTAAAATATCACACTCTACTATCCCAAATAAATTTCCATCAACAATATTTTTCAAAACTTGTTGCTGTGTCATTTCCCATTTCGGATTACAGTTTGGAAATTTTGAATCTAAAAAGTGTTTTATATCTGGACTTGTCCGCATATTTAGCCACTGACATTCCCACATTTCAATTACCTCCCCGTAATGTTTTAAATAAGTAGTATTCTTGTTGGTGGCCGACAGAAGATCGGCCATCGACTTCCCGTTGACGGTATTGGTGTGCTCCTCTTGGCATGGGCAACCGTGAAAAAAACACCCGTGAAATTTATAAATAGTTTTCGTCTCTGCACACCATCCGTCAACGGGAAGATGACGATGGCCGATCCTCTGTTCTTTTCCGTTAAATTGGTGTTTAATACAAACAATTTGACTATGAGAAAGCCACTCTAACCATTCTAACGATGTTTTTCCATATTTACGGGACTGTTTTGGTTTAAAGTTGGATTCAGCGGTACGGTAGATATAGCATCCGGTGGGCATGTTTTGAGAAATGGACCAAAGATAAAGGGCGTTTGCATCATAACCAACAATCGCCCGGCATGGTAAAGAGTGCCTAATGTGGGTTACATCGACCTCATGATGACGATGAAATATTAAAGAAGGGCCTCCGGTTAGTCCTTTTCTAAGGAGATCATATAAATGGGAATGCTGTTGGTTAAACAGTGTGAAATATATGTCGCGGGGTAAAGTGTCGAACAAAAATGTCATGGTGAGTCCCGGCACACTAATACCGTCTTTAAACATATCTATGTGGCGCAATTTGTAAAACAGGAATTGTTTTTCAATGGCTTCCAAAAACGGAACGACGTCTCTATTGTTATACCAAATGAGAAAATCACGAAATGTTTTCATGTCGTGATCGCGCCAAATTTGTTCGCAATAAGCGTAATTTTGATCGGAAATATCTTAGTTTTTCAATTCGCTGTGAAAAGCTTCCTTAGGCGGAAGAGATTCGCAGACGAGTTTACTTAACGACGTCACCCACTCGTAGGGAAAGAAACCTTTTTGTCCAGAGTGCAGCCGTACGCTTTCAGAAATTTTTCGTAACTAAAACCGGGAGCCAAGTAATTAGTGATGTCCAAACATTTTAAGGTTTTCGTTTTCAGAAACATGAAATTAGTGTTCCGCATGACAACGAACATATCATTTTTAACATGTCTGTCACGGTCCGCTTTGTCATTCTCGTCGTCGTCGTCGTCGTCGTTGTCGTCTACATCTGTAGTCAGGAGGTATGGCGCGATATATTTTTTTAATAAGATTTAAATCATACTTTCCAGAATTGAAACCAATCACTGGTAATTCATTAAGAAATCCTTTAAGAGAAGCAATTAATTTATAAATATCTTCATGTGTTATGATTGAAATTTCGGCACCATCATAATCCTCGGCATCATTATCATTATCACTATCATTATCTTTATTAATCATGTCACAAATCGCATCCTCGTTCAATGACCGGTTAGCTGTGGCCGTCTCCAACGCATTTTTCAAACTGTCAAAAACATCTTCATAAACTGTTGTCAACATTTTGTAAGCAGCATTGCTTAGTTTATTGAGATAATTCATGAAACGGTCGACTAATTGGTTCGGGTCACCCTCGTTTATAAAACAACACGGTAAACTAAATCCAGGTACATTTGAACATATACTAACACTGAGGATTTCGTGCCGAGCCAACCAGTCGACTTTTGGACTATTCGGAGGCAAATCGGAATTATCAAAATAACATTCAAAATCAAACGTTGCCCGAAACGGATAAAAACGTAATTCTTCTGAAACATGAATACCAAATTCTCGCATTTTTTGAAAAACAGTTTGACCTACGTGAAAAACGCCACCTGGAAAAACTCGCTTAACTTCTACCTCGCATGTTTGTTCGTGTCTATTTAAATTAAAAGATCTGTGAAAAAGCTTGCCACATTTCTTACATTTAAATGAACGGGTGTACATAGTGAGATCGTGTATATAGGAAAAATTAGTGTTGTACAAATTCAAATTTAAGGTGTCGGGGTACTAACATGGATCGACGAATTAAGTGGCACAACAAAGGATTATCTTTATCACTGATTAGTTCATCAACATATATATTAATGTGAAATATTTTTTCGATGGTGTATAAATCTGACAACTTAAAACCTGTAAATTCATTCATGTGAGGGGCGCCCGGTGAAGGTTGTTTGTACATTGTATATAATACTTTAACGTGGGTTTCTAAATTAATCATGTCAGCTCCCCGACTAAGTGCGAGAGCACGGAAAAAACATAAATTGTCGCTGTAAGAGGGTTTACCTATTTTGACAAGTCGCAAACTAATCCAGTCGGGGAGCGTTATTTGAGGGCAACCAATCGGGTGATCGTGTATAAAGTTGAGGTAAAACGTAGCATTTGTAACCAACTCACAAATCCATTCAGAATTAGGGCGCTGAAGTATAGCCCAACTTAAAATATCACGCTCAACAAAAGATTCTAAAAACGTTTGAAAATCAAACGCATCAGTAATTAAATGGGGCGCATCCAGAAACCTACCTGAAACATTTTTGGAAGAATGAAAATAACGAAGTTCGCCTGAAATTTTATTTCGTAATATGAACCCAAAATTTATTTTGAATGCGGAGGATTGAGTTTTGAAAATGTTCCACAAGGTGTGATGAAGTGAGGTCGTATTTAAATCGGTTAATCGAATATTATAAGTTGACTGGATGCGCCCGCTACGACGATTTGTCCGAATGGACGACCACCGACTCCTATAGAAATTAATTAAATTATCATCTACAAAATCGTCAAAATCAGGCAACGGGAATATAGGGTCTTCATTAAATACCGATGGCGACGGCGATGGTGGTGATGGTGGTGGAGGAGGCAACGCCGCTGACGACGACGACGCCGCTGACGACGACGCCACTGACGACGACGCCGCTGGTGGTGACGACGCTGACGACGCAGCTGATGTTTTTGTCGGTGACCGGTGTCGTTTGCGAGATTTCTGCAATGACACATACAATTTGATTTAATAATTACATGTTATTATTATTATTATTATTATTCCCTACATTTTTAAACACTACTAACGGTGGCGCCACCTGTCACCGACGTGTACTACTACTACTACTAATTATAATAACAATAATTCCCTACATTTTAAAACAATACTCACCGCGGCGCCACCGATCAACGCTGTTTGGTCTTTTTGCTGCTTTTGCTGTTGCTGCTGTTTTCTGCTGCTGCTGTTGTTCTGGGTCAGCTATGCGTGCCTTTACTTTGCGCTGAAATAAAACAAAAGTACTTCTTTAATATTGCCATTACCAACATTTTAAAGACAAAAAGATACGTAGCAACCCTGAAATAAACACACAAGTTCATCACATAACTTATACAACTTGGTAAACAGGTGTTTGACAATTATTACGACCAACTTACCATTATTTCAGTGACGAGGGCTTCGCGCTGTTGTCGCTTGCGCGTTTTCCGTTCGCACGCACCTTTGTTGGTGTGACGGCGCCAATTGTCGGGTCTCGTAAATCGCGTTCCGCATTGCGAGCAACAATACGACGTCTACAAGTAGAAACGAATGTGTAAAGACGCGTTTTCACGTGAATCTTTTTCAAAACAAGTACGATATGTTATAACTAATCCGGTTTTTTATAATATGGGAGTCAACTAAACACATTTCTCGACATATGAACGACATTGACAGGTGATGCTTGATCACCATAACAATAATAATACCCTCTTTTCATAACAAGTACGATATGTTATAACTAATCCGGTTTTAATAATATGGGAGTAAATTAAACACATTTCTTGACATATGAACAACATTGACACGCGATGCTTGATCATAATTACAATAATAATAATAATACACTTCATATTCAAACACGACTCACCGCGGCGCCACTGGTCACCGGCTGCTGCTCCCCAAGGGCTAGGGTTGGGGCTGAGGCTGGCACATGGGGTGGCACCTGGGCTGGCACCTGGGTTGGGGCTGGTGGGGACAGCTGGCGCACAACGGGCTGCCTCTTGGCGGGTGACGGCCCTTCTATGAATCGCTACAACAATATTTTAATACAATTGAGAAAACTAAACAAACACAAACAAAAACAAAACTAAATAGCTACGACACGAACGTGGCGGAAAGCCCTGCCATTTTTACGGAAGTTGTCATGGGTTGTGGTACGTACCACCATTTTGTCGGAAGTCTTGTTACGGATGTTATGGGAGGCGCCATTGTTTTTACGGAAGTCGTGTTACGGATGTTATTATTGGAAGCGCTGCCGTTTTAAAACGCGCCGCCATTTTTATGGAAGTTGTGTTTTGCATGTGGAGCGAAGCGGTATTTTTACGGAAACGGAAACATAGCACATAATATTACTACAACGGTTAACTCACCACAACGGCGTCCAACGCGTCGTCCTCTGCCGTCCTCTTGCGACGGGTGCAATGACCGCGGCGGATGTGGCGTTGACAGTTGTCCCGCCTGGTAAACCCCATCCCACAGTGCAGGCACTTGAACTGTACCCGCGATGGTGGTGGTGGCGGTGGTGGCGGTGCCACAACGCATACATCCGACTACAACAAAGACCAAACGAAAGTTTTAGTCATGTAATTTAAAATATACGTATTCGCGTTTTCAAAAATTAACGAAGTTATAGTTAACACGAAAAATCGACATATGACATTGACAAAGACTTACCACATGATTCCCATTCGGAGCTATCGGCTCCGCCGCTGTCGCCGCCGGGAGAGGGAGTTGTTCTGGTGGTGATGTCTGTACCAATGGAGGAAATGCCTCATCCTTGGTAGGAATGGGTGCTAACCCAGCTGATTTGTGTTGGCGAACGGACCTCTGACGGCGACTGCGTAAGACCAACCGGTTCTCATAAGGTTAGCCATAGCAACAAGGTTGAATGTCGGAGAACGCAAGGTTGAATGACGGAGAACGAATGACAGCCTCCAAAAACGGACGTCTTATATATGGTTAGAGGTGGTCGTTAGAGTCACGTGGGGGTGTCGAAAAGGTTCCAACCAATCACAACTCGACAAAACGCACGGCGACACGACGATACATTGTTGCAAGAATGGTATTATTGCATCAGCGCACCAGTTTATTGTAACATTGTATCGAGTTGGATGACAAAAAACAGTGAAGTCACCGAGTACATCAGTTGACGGATGTAATATTAAATCACGTGACCGTGCCGAAATTAATTGTTGTAGAAAACAACGCCGACCGCGTTGTAAGCGATATATGTTTTAATAAGATTTAAATCATACCTTCCAGAATTGAAACCAATCACTGGTAATTCTTTAAGAAATCCTTTAAGAGAACAATCAATTTATAAATATCTTCAGGTGCCGAAATTAATTGTTGTAGAAAAGAACGCCGACCGCGTTGTAAGCCTTACCCCTAAAAAGCACGGACTTCTGAGTAACCCTCCCCTAAAAAGCACGGACTTGAGTAACCCTCCCCAAAAGCACGGACTTCTGAGTAACACCCTTGCTTCGCGTCGCTCTCACCAGGATCGTCTCATTGACTATTTTTAGAAGTGGTTGAAAGATAAGAGACACATATTTTGGGGGTATTCACTGACGACGTATTCGTCAGATGGCCCCACTTGTTCGTTTACCAGGAGCGTTGACCGCCAGGAAGCGCTACATGAACTCTAACCCTTTTAACATAATTTAAAAAACATTTAACAATATTAAAAAATAAGACACACGTATTTATGGGGTATTAGTTGAGGAAGTATTAGTCAGATGGCATCACTTGTTCGTTGACCTAGTTTGTGGTTCACCATGTATACACCAGGGGGCGCTACTTGACCCCTAACACCCTTGGCCATCAATCACCCTGGTATACACCAGGTGGCGCCACCTATTAGAAAAATAAACCGCACGAATTTAGATACTATTAGTTCATGACCTTCCGCTAGATGGCGGATTACCACATTATCCGTCAGGTGGCGCCACTTGACCTTTGACCTCCTCCATCCCTTTATACTACTGATGTTTCTGTTCATCTACTCAGAGTTCATGATATTCTTGACAATCTCGTTTAATGCCAGAGCTTCGAAGCTATTCACTGCTTATCTGAGACTGCTGGATTCAGACAGTGTCCAAATTAATTATGTCTGGCTAGTCGTGTTGTGTTCTTATGCGTATCGAACATAAAGTAAAGTAACAACAAGTTACTCTGACAGGTTTATTATCTGCAACGCCAGGGACCCGGATGTACATTTTAAGGTCACGCGATGTTATGGTGCGCCAAACATGACAGTACGATCAACAGATCAACACATCTCCCTTTTTAACACAAGAGTAACTTGAACATATTTCTATCTATTCAGTGTCCATTGTTCGAAATAATTGTCCATTATTCGAAAGTCCATGTGATCAATCTGCAGGAACATTTGTGAATACACTACTTTTAATTAAGCAAATGTCCTTTAGTCTGTCTGCTAATCTAAGATTATATGGAACACAAGTAGACTACTTGTGTCCCAACCACTGGTAAGGGATTATTATGCCCTTTCATGTACCAGTGGTGGTTATCAGAGGTCCAATCTCCTCGGAGGCTTCCTGTATCTCTCAGGATACCTGCGCACACAAGGATGTTTAGTTTCACTGGTTGCACTTGCGTGCACCACTGGTGATGACGGTGTACGCTGCACTGGTGATGACGGTGTACGCTGCACTGGTGATGACGGTGTGCTTTCGTCATTGCGGTTCTCCACTGGCATTGGTGACTTCTGTGTTGTCTCACCGGTCTCAGCAATGATTGGTCGGTAGGGTTCTCTGGTGAGCAACAGGTGTTGTCGATTCCTGCGTGTCATACGCCCATCTTCCATTTCCACATCATAGGATCTTGGACCTGATGATCGGACAACCCTTGCTTTGTGCGGCCACTTTCCTTGACGTCTGTTTGTTGCTTTCACCCACACCGTCGCATTGGGATGCAGCTCAGGCAGTGGCTTACCCTTGTCGCTGCGTCTTGGTAAGTTGGTCTGTAATGTCTCTCGTCTGTATGCTGTAGACGGCAGCCGTGTTCTCAGTTTTCGTCCCAGCAACAGTTCTGCTGGTGTTTTCCCATTGTTCAAGGGTGCGTCTCGGTACGCTAGCATTGCTAGGTACGGGTCCTCCCCTTTCTCTGCTGCTTTTGTCAACAGACGTTTCACTACCTTCACGCCATTCTCTGCCAGCCCGTTGGATTGAGGGTAGTACGGACTGGACATCTTATGGTCAAAGCCCCATTCCTCTGAGAATCTTTGAAACTCAGCACTGGCAAACTGTGGACCTCCATCTGACATCACTGTGCTTGGTATGCCATATCTCGAGAACAACGCCTTAAGGTGGATGATCACTTGCCCACTCGTTTCGCTTGCCAACAACGCCGTTTCGGGGTAGTGCGAGTAGTAGTCAATGGTGAGTAAGTATGGCTTCTGTTTCAGGTAAAACAAGTCGCATCCTACTTTCGCCCATGGTCTGTTTGGCCTCTCGTGCATTCTCAATGGCTCTTTCGGTTGTGCATATCTATGCTCCTGACAGACATCGCATCGCGACACTGTCTCATAGATATCTTGGTTCATGTTGGGCCAATAGAGTATCTCCCGTGCACGTCTCTTGCACTTCTCTATGCCCATATGTCCCTCGTGGACTAGCTGCAGCATCTGTGTTCTCATGCTTCTTGGTACAACAACTCGTTGACCCTTTACAATCACCCCGTCAACGATGCTGAGTTCGTCTATGAACGTCAGATATGGTTTTGGGCAGACGACAGTGCCATCACTCATGCAGCAAACTACTCTCTGTAGCTCTTCATCATTTGCTGTCGCCTCCGCGATTTGTTCCCATTTGCGTTCAGAGACAGGTAAGCCAGACTTCATTGCACACACATGTATGTGCACTTCTGACTCTGTCGTGCTTTCCGTCCTCTTTGAAGGATACGATCGCGACAGTGTGTCAGCAATCACGAGGTACTTTCCCGGCGTATACTCCAGCACTAAGTCATACTTCTGTATGCGAAGCAGTAGTCGCTGTAGCCTCGGTGGAGCATCGCCGAGTTGTTTCTTCGATATCGAGATCAAAGGCTTGTGGTCAGTTTCTACGAGTACCCTGCGCCCATAGATGTATGAGTGAAATCTTTCGCAGGCAAAGACAACACTCAGTTGCTCCTTTTCGATCTGTGCGTAGTTCTTTTCTGCTGTCGTCATAGATCTCGATGCGTATGCCACTGGCATCCACTCTCCTTTTGTCTCCTGGAGTAGGACGGCACCGATTCCGTCCTTAGACGCATCACTTGAAACTTTGATCGCTTTGCTCTCATCATAGTATTGCAGTACCGGATGTTTCGTTAGCGCCTCTTTGATGCCTATCCACGCGGCTTCCTGTTCAGCATTCCACTGCCACTCGATGTCTTTCCCCAGCAGCGAACGAAGTGGTGCAGTTCTTGCTGATAGATTCGGAATGTATCTCCCCAGATACGTCACCATGCCCAGCACGCGTTGCAGCTCTGTTGCATTCGTTGGTGTAGGCATATCTGTCACTGCCTGAACTTTCTCGGGGTCTGGTTTCACACCATCTTGTGTCACGACTTCTCCAAGATATGGCAATTCAGCTTGTCTGAAGTAGCACTTGTCCACGTTCAAAACCAACCCCACCTGAGTCAACCTCTCCAGGGTCTTCTCTAGACGCTCATCATGCTCTGCTTCAGTCGATCCCCAAACGATGATGTCGTCCATGTACACGCTGACCCCCTCGAAGTCTTCCAGAAACTGATGCATTGTCTTGTGGAACACCTCAGGAGCGGAGCAAATACCCATTGGCAATCTCAGATAGCGGTATCTTCCAAACGGCGTGTTGAAAGTGGTTAGCATCGATGATTTCTTGTCAAGCTGAATTTGATGAAACCCTGCGGTTGCGTCCATCTTTGAGAAATACTTCGCATTTGCGAGTTTTCCCAGGATTTCCTCCTTCGTTGGTATTTGGAAGTGCTCCCTCTTGATTTCCTTGTTCAGATCCTTTGGGTCGATGCACAGTCGCATTTGTCCGTTCGCTTTCTCCACGATCACTAGGGAATTTACCCATTCTGTTGGCTCGTCAACTTTGGCTAGAAACCCGAGTTTCACCTGCCGATCAAGTTCCTTCTTGAGTTGTGGCCTTTTTGCAACTGCCACTCTCCTTGGTGCATGAATGACGCCTGTCGCTCCATCTTTCAGGACTATTGTGTGAACACCTGGCAATGCACCGTTACCCCTAAACAACTGTGAGTGTTTCTTCTTGATTTCCTCTTTCATCGGCTCGTTTTGTGGTTTTCTGCCAGCTTCGATGAGATGCACTCGCTTTAGAAGACCTAACATTTCACAGTCATTGCCCCCTAGGAGTGCTGGACGACATTCATCTTGCACGACTTCCATGAAGGTCGCTATCTTCCGCTTCTTATATCGCACGGACACACGGCAGACACCCAGGCTCTGAATCCTTTCTCCACTGTATGACGTCATGACAGCAGGACTCTTCTCCAACTGTGGCGTTGGTTTCAGCTTCAGATACTGTTGCTCTGATATGATGCTTACATCTGAGCCAGTATCTAATTTGAAGCTGACCCAACAGTTCTCCACCTGCAGCTTTTGGGTCCATTTGCGTTTGCCTTCCTTGTGCCCGTTGTTCACTAGGCCTACAAACAACTCGTTTGTATATTCTGGAGGCTCGCTGTGTGCCACATAGCGAACTTTCCCTCTCTTTGCTTTTGTTCTGCACACACGGGCAAAATGTCCCTTTTTCCCGCATTTGTTGCATGGTTTGCCATACGCTGGGCAAGCTCTAGGTGCATGAAATGTGTCGCAACAACTACATTTCATTTTCGTTGGAGTTTGGGTTGGTTTCCGTTGCTGGTGTCGCCCCCTGGTGGTACAGTAGTTAATACTTGCATCTCCGTCAACTGTTGCTGCTATCGTCTGGATTTGTCGCTCACTTATTTCTGCGGCCTGACATATTTGCACCGCCTTTCCCAGGGTTAGGTCCTCCTCCCTCAGCAGCCGTTCTCTGACACGCTGGCTTGTTATTCCCAACACCAGACGGTCTCTTATCATGCTGTCTCGCAGATCGCCGAAGTTGCAGCTTTGTGCCCGAATTTTCAGTTCAGTGACAAACTGCTCGACCGCCTCCCCTTGAAATTGTTTGCGGCTGTTAAACATATATCGCTCATATGTTTCGTTGGTCTTAGGGCTACAGTAAGTTTCAAATCGTTGGACGACGACATCATAATCTGCCTTCTGCTCCTCGGTCAACGCGAACGTGTTGAAGACATCTATGGCTTGCTTTCGGGCCACATGTAACAACAACGCGACTTTTTGTTTTTCTGGCTTACCATCATGACCTGACGCGATCATGTACAGTTCGAATTCTTGTCGAAATTTACGCCAGTTCTCTGCTATGTTCCCTGTTAAGAGAACGAGCTCATCCGGTTGCCTAATATCGGCCATGCTGCGACTGTCACGTTGTCACTCAATCGCTGACTCAGCTAGATTACAAAGTCAGACTATTTATGTCCGCAAGTTTCTCACTGTCGATCAGCTTCAGTGTCTCTACGTACCAAGTAAACCAAGTACGAGTTTGACCAACCACTGCTGTTATTTCTTCGTAACAGTATTAGACGGTGGACGACAGTTGTTTACTTCATCGGTTGTCACTTGCCTTCGGCTTCGGCTACGCTGCTATGCCTGCCGCATGTAGCGTGATCGGCCTTGCCGGCGTGCTCGACTTGTACCTACTCGGCGCTTACGATGACGTCGATGTCGCGAGCTGTCAATAACAACCGCCAAGTCTGAGCTTGTGTCTCCTTGTCGGCGTGCGTCTCTTTTAACTTAACTTTCTGACACCATGTTATGTTCTTATGCGTATCGAACATAAAGTAAAGTAACAACATTGACTAAGTTACTCTGACAGGTTTATTATCTGCAACGCCAGGGACCCGGATGTACATTTTAAGGTCACGCGATGTTATGGTGCGCCAAACATGACAGTACGATCAACAGATCAACACAGTCGTGTTGTTTCCAAATTCTTCCAAAACATTTGTTCCCTTTTTGTGGGATGACAGCTGCTACAGCTTGGGGCTGAAAGATCTGGAAGCAGCTCGTTAGCTTATCAATAGTCTCATCAAATTAACTCAAAACGATTTGATGCAACTTTTGCCATGACAATCTATAGTTAAAATTGTTTTCCATACCAAGTAACATATTTTTATTTCTAAGCGACTCACGTAAATTATGTTAATTATCTCAACGAATGAGGAAGAATGATTGGCCAGTTCATACTGGCTA
>JAODUO010003666.1:0-12045 GCA_025642075.2 Ridgeia piscesae | reverse complement strand
CAGTAGTGACTTGTAAAAATGTAAGTTGTCAGCCTCCTACTCTTTCATCCAACACAAACATTGTCAGTAGTGACTTGTAACAATGTAAGTTGTCAGCCTCCTACTCTTTCATCCAACACAAACATTGTCAGTAGTGACAAAATTGGCAGCCTCCTACTCTTTCATCCAACACAAACATTGTCAGTAGTGACTTGTAACATGTGTTGTCAGCCCCCTACTTTTCATCCAACAAAAAATTGTCAGTGTGACGTTGTAAATGTGTTGGCCCCTCCTTTCCCCAACACAAAATTGTAGTGGAATTGTAAAATGTAAGTTGTCACCCCCTACTCTTTCATCCAACACAAACATTGTCGGTGACTTGTAACTTTTTCAGCCTCCATTTTCATCCAAACAAAATTGTCAGTGGGATTGTAACATGAAAGTTTCAGCCTCCTACTTTTCATCCAACAAAAACTTGCAGTAGTGACATTGTAACAATGTTTGTCACCTCCTACTCTTTTCCAACACAAAATTGTCAGTGTCTTGAAAAATGTGTTGTCACCCCCATCCACCAACAAAACATTGTCAGAGTGACATTGTAACAATGAAAGTTGTCACCCCCTATTTTCATCCAACAAAACATTGTCAGTGTGACTTGAAATGAAAGTTGTCAGCCTCCTACTCTTTCATCCAACACAAACATTGTCAGTAGTGACGTTGTAACATGTAAGTTGTCAGCCTCCTACTCTTTCATCCAACACAAACATTGTCAGTAGTGACGTTGTAACACTGTAAGTTGTCAGCCTCCTACTCTTTCATCCAACACAAACATTGTCAGTAGTGACGTTGTAACACTGTAAGTTGTCAGCCTCCTACTCTTTCATCCAACACAAACATTGTCAGTAGTGACGTTGTAACACTGTAAGTTGTCAGCCTCCTACTCTTTCATCCAACACAAACATTGTCAGTAGTGACGTTGTAACACTGTAATTGTCAGCCTCCTACTCTTTCATCCAACACAAACATGGGTTGTAGTCAACTGACCCATCACCAACTGGTAACGTGAAATGCAGTGGGCAGCTCCAGTAAGATGTTGGTGTTGTCTCTCATGGCCGTTCATGTTAGTCTGTAGAAGGTTCTTGTTGACCAGTGCAGCAGCCAGCAGCCACCTTTAATCCTGCTTCACATGATTGCTGGGGCATTGCACAGATGTCTATAAACCATGTGCAACTAAGCACAAACGAGTGAGACTACAAAGGCAGAACAATTGTAATATAACAGATGGAATAGATTGGAGGTGAGCAAACACCACTTAATGGATGCAGCATCTCAACACGACAGACAAGCTTGATTTGAAATACGGTAGTTTCTTGGAGAAAGACGTATGTTATTAGTGAAAGCTGTTGTGTTGTGGATGCTATGTACAACTTTATAGCCCTAGATTATGGCAACATTACGCCACAAATTCATGGTACACCTTACTCAGTCTCTCAGCTCACAGTGGGTGGGACATACACCCGACAGAAGTGTCTCTACCTCCTGTCAGGTAGATGTAGGACCCCAGACTAACAGCAGTTTATCCGCCAGAGTGCACCACTTGCTAGGTATTGTGTAAACGTATCAATGTCCTATGTCACATATAATCCATGTGTGCCAAATAAAAACCAATTTGTCATTGCCATTGTGTCATAGACTTGTGTGCAGGACAATTCCAAAGAGATCTTTGTGATGTTTCTCTACTGCCCTTTGTCTCATCACAGTGGATCCTTCCTTTCAGTTTCTTACAACTGTCAGTGACTGCTATAGATACAAGCTGCTCCATCTACTGGCAGGTAGATGAATAACCCCAGCCTGATGATGAAGTCAAACTTGTGTTCTGAGCTTTGATCTATGAGAGTTCCACTGACCTGGGATATGATGTGGAATTTCATTGGCCGTGGGATGCTCCATGTCAGATTAAAATATCACATTTCACTTGCTTGATATTGTGTCGTAGGCTTGTGTGCATGACAACGTATGTCATGCATGTCGTGTCTCCACCTCCTGTCAGGTAGATGTAGGACCCCAGACTGACAGCAGTTTATCAATCTGCTCCATCTACTGTCAGAATTTGTGAAATTTCATTGGCAATCGGATGCTCCATGTTGGAATAAAATATGACTTTCACTTGCTTGATATTGTGTCGTAGGCTTGTGTGCATGACAAATGTTCTTTGTTCCCCCCCATTGTGGGCCCCAGGAAAAGTTTATCAATCTGCTCCCTCTACTGTCAAAATTTTAATTTTCGGGCTGGGGCGATTTAACATGTCGGGTTTACCAGCCCTTTTCTTTTTTTTATTTTATGTTGGTTTATTAGTTTTTTCCCTCTGTCCCTAGTTCATACCAAAACATGTCCCCCGGGAGTTTTTTTATTGGGCCTGGGGGGGCATTGCCAAAGGTATTGATTCTGAGATCACATTTATAATTTTTACCATAACATTATGCTTTTTGCCTTTTTTAATAAAAATGATGACACAAAAAACTTTCTTTTATCAATGATTACGGACATTGCACTGTAAACATGTCGACATTGCACGTAGTAACATGTCTGACATTGCACTGTAGTAACATGTCTGACATTGCACTGTAGAACATGTCTGACATTGCACTGTAGTAACATGTCTGACATTGCTGTATTTCAACTGTGGTTTGTTGCCATTCACTTGAGATGGACTCGACTGATGATGTCACTGCAGTAGTGTGATTGTTGATAATTATGATGTCACAAGCATCATTGTTATCTTGATTATAGCATCATTGTCTGTGTGAATTATCATCTTTCTTTGTTCACATGGCGTGGAGTCCAGAAGGCTGCCTGTCTCGGTTGGGCTATCTGAGGACAGAGGCAGTGGCTTGTTCTCATTTTGATTGCCAAAGGGATTTGTGAAATTCCAGATGTCCCCTACAGGGCATTTTTAGACTGTTACAACAGCATGCAAAAAAATCTCCCCAATTAAACATTACCTTCCATTGTCGGAAAAAAAAAGACCCGGCATGTCCTGTGTAAAATCTCCTTTTTTGGGGTCACCAACCTTTAATTTTAAGTGACAAAAAAATATTAAATTCTAGAAATCATTTTTCCGGGGGGTTTTTGCAACCCCCTTGAAGACCTGGGGGCCCATTGCTGGTGGCTTTTGGGGGTTGACAGTTGGTTAAAAAGGGGGGCCCAGGAACACTCCGGGGGGCTTATTAGGAAGGTTGCTGGTCCCAGAAATGTTTCTTTTAACGCAAAAACATTTGAAAAACTTGACATGGTTGGAAAAATAAAAACTTGTGTAGTTGGCCACACTATTTTCCAGGTGAGAAAAATTGCCCGGGTGTCTCCCCAAAAATTACAACATTACACTTTTTTTTTCATTATTCACAGGACTTCCAAATTGCATGAAAAACATTTTCCTAAGTGTACAAAATTTAAAAAAACTTCGGGTCTGGGTTTCACCTTTTGCCAGAGTGGGCAACCAACAAGTTGTTTGCAAACCCTTTCACCATTAAAAAAAAAGGGATTTACTGATGAAAATCAACAATTTTTTTTACATAAACTTTTTAGTGGAATCCTTTTTTTAGCCGACAAGTTTTTTTTTCCCTTTCTCGTTTTTGGTATTCTTGCAGGTGGCAGGACTTGGGGGCTGCATTGTGGGGGCTCGGGGGTTTCATTTTGGTTGAGAAGGGGGCCAGGAAACTCGGTCTTGGATGTTTAAGTTTCCTTTTTGCAGCAATTTTTTTTTTGTGTCATCATCTGTTGCATTGAAAAAGGTCAACAAAGCATAATGTTATGGTGACAGAAATGGTATAAATGTGATGTTTAGACATCAATACCTTTGGCAATGTTCTCGACCCAGGCCAATGACAGAACATGAGCCTAGTGCTGCGCTCTGGTGGACATGTCTCTGGTATGACCCAGCTATGGACAGATGGAAGAGAAATGCTAAGCTGAACCACTGACATGCCACACATAAAATAAAGAAAATGTTGCTGGTCAACCAGCACATGTCTCAAATACGACCCAGTCACAGACAATTGGAAAAGACTCTTGACAGTAGATGGAGCAGATTGATAAACTGCTGTCAGTCTGGGGTCCTACATCTACCTGACAGGAGGTGGAGACAGACATGCATGACATAGTTGTCATGCACACAAGCCTACGACACAATATCAAGCAAGTGAAACGTCATATTTTATTCCAACATGGAGCATCCGATTGCCAATGAAATTTCACAAATTCTGACAGTAGATGGAGCAGATTGATAAACTGCTGTCAGTCTGGGGTCCTACATCTACCGGGCAGGAGGTGGAGACACGACATGCATGACATACGTTGTCATGCACACAAGCCTACGACACAATATCAAGCAAGTGAAATGTGATATTTTAATCTGACATGGAGCATCCCACGGCCAATGAAATTCCACATCATATCCCAGGTCAGTGGAACTCTCATAGATCAAAGCTCAGAACACAAGTTTGACTTCATCATCAGGCTGGGGTTATTCATCTACCTGCCAGTAGATGGAGCAGCTTGTATCTATAGCAGTCACTGACAGTTGTAAGAAACGGGAAAGGAAGGATCCACTGTGATGAGACAAAGGGCAGTAGAGAAACATCACAAAGATCTCTTTGGAATTGTCCTGCACACAAGTCTATGACACAATGGCAATGAAAAATTTGGGTTTTTATTTGGCACACATGGATTATATGTGACATAGGACATTGATAGTTTGACACAATACCTAGCAAGTGGTGCCCTCTGGGGATAAACTGCTTTTAGTCTGGGGTCCTACATCTACCTGACAGGAGGTAGAGACACTTCTGTCGGCTGTATGTCCCACCCACTGTGAGCTGAGAGACTGAGTAAGGTGTACCATGAATTTGTGGCGTAATGTTGCCATAATCTAGGGCTATAAAGTTGTACATAGCATCCACAACACAACAGCTTTCACTAATAACATACGTCTTTCTCCAAGAAACTACCTATTTCAAATCAAGCTTGTCTGTCGTGTTGAGATGCTGCATCCATTAAGGGGTGTTTCCTCACCTCCAATCTATTCCATCTGTTATATTACAATTGTTCTGCCTTTGTAATCTCACTCTTTGTGCTTATTTTCACATGGTTTTTTAAATTTCCTTTTTTTCCCCGCCTTTAAAAAAAAATTAAATGGCCTTTCCCCCGGGGGGGCCCCCAAAAAAACCCCCCGGGGCCCCCCCTTTTAAAAAAACCCCCCCCCCTTCCGTTTAAAAGGGCCTTTTTTTTTTTGGGGGAAAAAAAGGGGGGGGGGCCCCCCAAAACGGGGGGGGTTAAAAGGGGGGAAAAAAAAAAAGCAAAAATTTTTTTTTTGGAAAAGGTAGGGGGCCCCAAAAAAAAAGGTTCCCCTTTAAAAAAAATTTTTTTTTTTTAAGGGGTTTTTTTTAAAAAACCCTTTTTTTTTAGGGAAAAATTTTTCCCCGAAACCGGGGCCCCCTTTTAAATTTTTTTGAAAGGGGAAGGGCCCCCCTTTGGGGTTTTTAAAAAAAGGGGGAAAGGGGGGGAAAAAATTTTTTAAAGCCTTGGGCCCTTTTGGGGTTTTGGGGGTTTTTTCCCAAAAAACCCCCCCCCTTTTTTTTTAAAAAAGGGGGGGCCCCCTTTTTTTTTTTCCCCCCCCGGGGGGGGGGGGCCCCCCCCTTTTTAAAAACCCCCCTTTTTTTTTAAAAATTTGGGGAAAAAATTTAAAAAATTCATTTTAAAGGGGTTTTTTAAAAAGAGGGGGCCCCAAATTTTTTTAACCTTTTGGGGGGAAAAGGGGGGGAAAAAAAAGTTTAAACCCCTTTTTTTTTGGTTTTTGGGGGTTTTTGGGGGGGTTTTTTCCCCCGGGAAATTTTTGGGGGAAAAAAAAAACCCCCCTTTTTTTAAAAAAAAGGGGGAAAAAAGATTTTTAAAAAAAAAAAAAAACCAAAATTTTTTAAAAAAAGGGGTTTTTAAAAAATTTTTTTTAAAAAAAATTTTTTTTTTTTTGGGAAAAAAAAAAAATTTAAAACCTTTTCAAAAAACCTTTTGGGGGGGAAAAAAAAGGGTTTCAACCCGGGGGGGGGAAAAATTTTTTTTGGAAAAATTAAAAAAAATTTTTTTTTTCCCCCCTTTTTTCCCCTTTTCCCAAAAAATTTTTTTAACCCCTTTTATTTTTCCCCGGGGGCCAAAAAATTTTTTGGGCGGGGGGGAAAAAAAAACCTTTAGGGGGCCCCTCTAAAAAATTAAACCTTTTTCCCTTTACCGGGTTTAAAAAAAAAAGGGAAAAAATTTTTCCAAAAAGGGTTGGGAAAAAAAAAAAAAGGGGTTTTTTTTGGTTTCCCCGGGGTTTAAAACCCTAAAAAGGGGAAAAAAAAACCCCCAACCCTACGAAAAAAAAAAAAAATTTTTTTCCAGGGTTTTCCCCCCGGTTTCCCCTTTTTTTAAATTTTTTTTTTTTTTTGGGTTTAAAAAAATTTTTTTTGGGGCCCCCCCAAAATTTTTTTTTTTGGGGGGGGGGGAAAAAAAAGGGGTTTTTTTTGGGGTTTTTCCAAGGGGGGTTTTGGGGGGTTTTTTTTTGGGGGGGAAATTTGGGGGGGAAAAGGGGGTTTAAAAAAAAATTTTTTTTAAAAACCCCAAAATTTTTTTTTTTTTGCCCAAAAAAATTTTTTTGGGTTTTGGATTTTTTGGGTTTTTAAAAAGTTTTTTAAAATTTTTTTGGGGGGGGGGGTTTTTTTTTGGGGGTTTTTAAATTTTGGGGGGGATGGGGGGGGTTTTTTTTTAAAAATTTTTTTGGGGGGGGGGGGTTTTTTTTTTTTAAAAAAAAAAAAGGGGGTTTTAAAAGGGGGGGTTGGGTTTTTTTACCCCCGGGGGGGGTTAATAAAGGTTTTTTTTTTTTTTTTCAAAGGGGGGGTTTTTGGGGGAAAAAAGGGTTTTTGGGGTTAAAAAGGGGGGGGGTTTTTTTTTTTTTTTTTGTGGGAAATTTTTTTTTTTGGGTTGGGGGGGGGTTTTTTTTTTTTCCAACCTTTTTTGGGGTTTTTGGGGGGGGGGGTTTTTTTGGTTAAAATTTTTGGGTGGGGGTTTTTTTAAAATTTTTTTTTTTTTTTTGGGGGGGTTTTTTTTTGGGGGGGCCTTTTTCCCTTTTTCCCCCCCGGGGGGGTTGGGGGGGCTGGGGTTTTTCCCCCCTTTTAATGTTGGGTTTTTTTTTTTTTTTTTTAAAAAATTTTGGGGGGGTTTTTTTGGGAAAGGGGTTTTCCCCCAAAAACCCCATTCCCCCCCCCCCCCAAAAAAAAAAACCCCGGGCCCCCCCCCCCCAAAAAGTAAATTTTTAAAGGGGGGAAAAAAAAAAAACCCCCCCCAATTTTGGGGGGGCCGGGAAAAAACCCCCCGGGGCCCCCCCCCCCCTTTTTCCCCCCGCCCCCACCTAAAAATTTTTCCCCCCGGCCCAAACCCCCCCCCTAAACCCCCCCCTTAAAATTTGGAGGGCCCCCCCAATTTAAAAAAATTTTTTAAAAAACCAAAAAAAACTTTAAATTAATTTTTTAAAAACCCCCCAAAATTTTTTTTTTTTTAAAGTTTCCCCCAAAAACCCCCCTCCCAAAAAACCCCCAATTGGGGGCCCAAAAAAAACCCCCCCCCCCCAAAAAAAATTTGGGGGGCCCCCCCCCTTTTTTCCCAAACCCCTTTAAAAAAAAACCCCAAAAAAAACCAAACCCCCCCCCCCCCTTTTTAAAAAAAAAAGGCCCCCCCCCCCCCGGAAAATTATCCCAAAAAAACCCCCCTCCCCCCCCCCAAAAAAAAAAAAAACCCCCAAAACCCCCCCCTTTTCCCCCCCCCCAAAAAAATCCAAGGGGGCCCCCCCCCCCAAAAAAAAAAACCCCCGGGGGGGGCCACCCCCCTAAAAACCCCGGGGGGGGTTTCCCCCCAAAAAACCCCTTTAAAAACCCCCCCCAAAAAAAAAAAAAAAAAAAAAAACCCCCCCGGGGGAATTTTAAACCCCCCCGGGTTTTAAGGGTTTTTGGGAAGGGAATTTTTTAAAAAAAAAGGGGGCCCCCCTTTTTTTTTTCCCCCCAAAAAAACCAAGGGTTTTTTGGGGGGTTTTTCCCAAAAAACAAATCTTTTTGGGGGGAAAAAAAAAAAGGGGCCCTTTTAAAAAAGGGGGGGGGTTTTTTTTTTTAAAAAGGGGGTTTTTTGGGGGGTTTTTCCCCAATTTCTTCCCCCAAGGGGGTTTTTTCCCCCCCCTTTTTAAAAAAGGGGGGGGGGTTTTTGGGGGAAAACCCCCCAAAAGATTTTTTTTTTTTCCCCCCCCCTTTTTTAAACCCCCAAAAAAAATTTTTTTTTTTTAAAAAACCCCCCCTTTTTTTCCAAAAACATTTAATTTTTTTTAAAATTAAAAAACCCTTTCCCAAAAACCCCAAAAAACCCGGGAATTTTAAAAAAAAAAGGGTTTTTTTTAAAAAAATTTAAAATTACTTTTTAAAAAAAAACCCCCAAAAATTTTTAAAAAAATTGTTTTGGGTTTTTAAAATTTTTTTAAAAAAATTTTTTTTTTAAAAAAAAATTTTTTTGGGGGGGGGGTTTTTTTTTTTTTTCCCCCCCCAAACCCGGAAATGGGGGAAACGGGGGCCCCCACCCCTTTTTTTTCCCCCCCCCCCGACAAAAAAAGGGGCCCCCTTCTTTTTTCCCCCAAAAATTTTTTTTAAAAAATTTTTTCCCCCCAAAAAAAAATTTTTCCCCAAATTTTTTTTTGGGGGAAAAAATTAAAAAATTTTTTCCCCCTTTTTTAAAATGGTTTTTTGAATTTTTAAATTTTTTTAAAAAAAAATTTTTTTTTAAAAAAAGAAAACCCCGCCTTTTTTTTTCCCCCCCCAAAAAACCAAAATTGGGGTTTTTTTCATTCCCCCCAAGGGGGGAAAAAAAAAAATTTTTTTTTTTTACCCCCCGGGGGAAATTTTTTTTTTTTCCCCCCTTTTTTCCCCAAAAAGGTTTTAATTTTCCCCCCGGGGAAAAATTTTTCCCCAAAAAATTTTTGGGGTTTTTTTTTGGGGTTTTTTTTTTTAAAAAAAAATTTTTTTGTAAAATTTCCCCCTTTTTAACCCCCCAAAAAACAAAAACCCCCAAATTTTGGGTTTTTTAATTTTTTTAAAAAAGGGGAAAGGGGGCCCCCCCCTTTTTTTTTGGGGGGGGGGGAAATTTGGGTTTTTTCCCCCGGGGGGGGTTTTAAAAAACTTTTTACCAGGCCCCCCCATTTTTCCTTTCCCGGGGGGGGGTTTTTTTAAAAAATTTTTAAAAAAAAGGGAAAAAAAACCCTTTTTTTTTTTAAAAATTTTAAAAAAAAAAAACCCCAAAAAAAAAAAAAATTTTTAAAAATTTTTTTTTTTAAAAAGGATTTTTTAAAAATTTTTTTTTGGAAAACCCTTTTAAAAATGGCCTTTCCCCAAAAAAAGGGGCCCCCCCCCAAAAAAACCGGGTTTTTAAACCCCTTTTTTTTTTTTCCCCGGGTTTTGGGGGTTTTAAATTTTCCGGGTTTTTGGTTTTGAAAATTTTTTTTTTTTATTTGGGGAAAAAAAGGGGTTTTTTCCCTTTTTTTAAAGGGGGGGAAAACCCGGGGTTTTTTTTTTCTTTTTTTTTTTTTTTGGGGGGGGCCCTTTTTAAAACCCAAAAAACCCCCTTTTTTTTTAAAAAAAACCCCCAAAAAAAAAAAACCTTTTTAAAAAAATTTTTTGGGAAAAAATGGGGGGGTTTTTTTTTTTCCGGGATTTTTTGGGGGAAAAACCCCTTTTTAATTTTTTTTTTAAAACCCCATACCCGATTTTGGGGGTTTCCCCCCCCTTTTTTTTTTTTTTTCCTTGTTTTTTAAAAAAAAAATTTTTTTTGGGGGTTCAGCTTAGCATTTCTCTTCCATCTGTCCATAGCTGGGTCATACCAGAGACATGTCCACCAGAGCGCAGCACTAGGCTCATGTTCTGTCATTGGCCTGGGTCGAGAACATTGCCAAAGGTATTGATGTCTAAGCATCACATTTATACCATTTCTGTCACCATAACATTATGCTTTGTTGACCTTTTTCAATGCAACAGATGATGACACAAGAAACATTTGCTTTGATCAATGATTACGTGACATTGCACTGTAGTAACATGTCTGACATTGCACTGTAGTAACATGTCTGACATTGCACTGTAGAACATGTCTGACATTGCACTGTAGTAACATGTCTGACATTGCACTGTAGTAACATGTCTGACATTGCACTGTAGAACATGTCTGACATTGCACTGTAGCAACTTTGTTCTGACATTGCACTGTAGTAACATGTCTGACATTGCTGTATTTCAACGTGGTTTGTTGCCATTCACTTGAGATGGACTCGACTGATGATGTCACTGCAGTAGTGTGATTGTTGATAATTATGATGTCACAAGCATCATTGTTATCTTGATTATAGCATCATTGTCTGTGTGAATTATCATCTCTCTCTGTTCACATGGCGTGGAGTCCAGAAGGCTGCCTGTCTCGGTTGGGCTATCTGAGGACAGAGGCAGTGGCTTGTTCTCATGTTGATTGCCAGGATGGCAGCTTGTGAAATCTACCAGATGTCACCTATTGCACTGGCTTTATGTTGTATGACTGCTTACAACAGCATGACTAAAAAAATGCTCCCCAATATAAACATATCACCTTCCATTGTCGGTAAAAAAAATGATCCTGGCATGCTCCGTAGAATGTACAAGTCATCACATTTTTTGGGTCATCCATACTTCATTCAGGATTCTCCCAAGACTCGACTACAAAAAACTCCATTGAATCTGCAGAAATCACTGTTTTCACGGTGGGATTCTTGCAGACTGCCTGCTGAAGACTCTGAGGGCACATTGATATGGTGGCTCTGTGGGTTGATGTCATGTTGGTTGCAAAATTGGGGCCAGGAACACTCTTGTGGTGGCTGGTGGAGTTAGTGATAGGTTAGCTGGTGGCCTCATTGATAGTATGCTTCCTTTTGTGAATTTCTGCAAGAACATTTAAAGAAATATACAATATGACACTCGTGTGGTAAAAATAAAAACGTTGATGTAGTTGGACCATCACTATCTTCCAGTGTCAGTAGATAAATTGACTTGGTGTGCTCACCAAAATGTACAAGTCATTACATCTTTTCTTTGGTTCATCCATACTTCATTCAGGATTCTTCCGAGACTTGACTATGAAAAACATCTTTCCTAAGTGTCACAAAACTTTATAAAAACATCTCATGTAACATGGGATTAGGTGCACCTTTATGCCTTCTGATGTAAGGGCATTTTACCAACACAGTTGTGTTGTCATAACCTTCTAGTCCATCTGGTGGAAAAAACAAGTATGGATCTCTACTGATGCAACAATGCAACATTTAGTTATTTTGACATGAAACAAGTTTTCATAGATGGAGATAGCCTTTGGTTCTAGCTGATTGTCATTAGCTGTGCGGATTTTCACCATTCTCTGTTCTCATGGTGGGATTCTTGCAGGCTGCCTGCAGAAGACTCTGAGGGCTGCATTGATATGGTGGCTCTGTGGGTTGATGTCATGTTGGTTGCAGAATGGGGGCCAGGAACACTCTTGTTGTGACTGGTGGAGTCAGTGTTAGGTTAGCTGGTGGCTTTTTTGACAGCAAGCTTCCTTTTATGAACTTCTATTTCCCATATAGCAAAGGAAATAGTGGTGATGTTGTAGGACGATCACTATCTTCCAATGTCGTAGAAAAATTGGCCTAGTGTGCTCACCAAAATGTACAAGTCATTACATCTTTTATTTGGTTCATCCATACTTCATTCAGGATTCCTCTGAGACTTGACTACGAAAAATTCACATTGAAATCTGCAGAAGTCCATATATGACCTACCTACTCCATGGGCTTTTTATTATATGACAAATATACAACAGTGTAGCGAGAAAGAATTATTTTCGCTTCTTCCATTGTTTCAAGTTACGATCTTCAGTGACTTTGCTTACTTTCAAAGCAATGCACGTTGACATAGACATGTCACCTTCCAATGTGAGTAAAAACAATTA
>JAODUO010003665.1:0-11507 GCA_025642075.2 Ridgeia piscesae | reverse complement strand
ACACGTCGAAATATGTCAGGCGAGGCGAAACAAGACTTTCGTTCACACAACATTTACACTGTAAGTAATAGTCTTTGTAGTGCGTACAACTATTTGTGTGGCTCAATAACAAGATTATATGTTTCTTTTTTTTTTTTTTATTTGAACTTGCCAAATGTCTGCTGTTTGGTTTCAGATCTTCATATTTTATTCCGAAGTGTACCCGACAAAACAGCTCTGAGAACATGACGCGAGACAAATGGTGCGCCCCACACAAGTCTGACATACAAACTCGTTATTGTCTAGGTAGATTGAAAGAACTTTTGTTTTTCGTATAGCAGTTCAGCATGATTAGTATGTCTAGGTTTTAGCGTTACCCGTTTCTCTGCATGGCGCTCACAACATGGCCAGCCAGTGAGCTGTGCTTTTAACCATGTGTCACTACGACGTATGCTACTGAATCCATGGCCATGTCTCAAAATAAAGCCGGTCTCCGTCATTGCGTAGATACAATACTGTGTACCGAGTTGTTTGTGACTGCGATAAATATTGGTCTCTAAACATCGAAAGATCTGTACACTTGTTTCGGAATGATGACTAATCAAATGTGGACAAAACTACTGGCTGTGGGTTGCCTTTGCATGCTACTTCCCAAGCATACTGTTTCCAGGGGTATGCGTTCTGCTTGGTGGTATGGCAGGCAAAAGAAGCATTACTGTATTGAGTGGTGTATGTGATGGATGGTATGGTTGGTTGTGTTGTGTGTGGGGTGTGTGTGTGTGGGGGTTTGTGTGTGGCGTGGGTGGGTGGCGTAGGCGTAGGCGGGCGAGCGAGCGAGCGTATGCGTATGGGAGCGGGGCGTATGCGTATGCGTATGCGGCGTATGGTATGCGTATGCTTTGCGAGGGTATGCGTATGCGATACGTATCCGTATCCGGGTATGGTATGGGTTGTCTAAATGCAAAAAGGGCTTCACTCCCAGAGGAGCATCGCCAGTCTTAAAAAGGGGGCCTTGGTCAGCGATCGAAAGTTTTCCCCGGGACAGGTTTGTGTGCGTGTGTTTTTCTTTTTTCTCTACCCCGGAAAAGCACAATGGAACTTTTTAGTGCTTAACGAGGCATTTCAAAGTCAATGGATTAGCCCTGTCACGACCGCCGTAGCGTTCAAGATTCAGTTTGGGCCGTTGGCTTTATACTAAGATATAGGGCTGCCGTCCGGGTGTTAACGGGCGCCCGGGGGTCATCAATGCATGTTGCACTGCTATCCGGCTTTCTTAATGAATTTCAATTGTTCAAAATTGGCGGGTTCGCATTCTACATTTGCCCATTCCTTGAAATGGTCTAGAATTCTATTCTTTCTTCATTCAAGTACACGCATGGGACGTACCATTCTTCGATCAGCACTTTACTAGAGCCCCCTCCGTTGAAAATAGAAGTCTGGGCAGTATCTAATTTAACATTCGTACTACTGAACTTCATAATACTACACTCAACGACAGACGTTCCGTTCAAAATTGTTGTCACTCCACTCTGTGCAATCTTGAAATCTAAAACTTGTCAACAGCGACACTCTAGTGCTGCATGCAGGCTGCGCAAAGATGTGTCTGAAGTAATATAGTCCATTACAAACACTTTACAACACACGAAATGATTGTAGGCAACGCAATGAACCAAAAACTCCACTCACTGTCGATTATTTGCTGCCCGTAGTCGACAGTTGTCACGGCACGACGATGACTCTGTTTGGTCAGTGATGCTGCCATAGGGTGACGACCGCCTACTGTTGTCTTTGCGTCTTCTATAGGCCTACCTGGTGTCAAATAAAAACACGTCGAAATATGTCAGGCGAGGCGAAACAAGACTTTCGTTCACACAACACTTTACACTGTAACGTAATAGTCTTTGTAGTGCGTACAACTATTTGTGTGGCTCAATAACAATGATTATATGATACACCCATTGCTTGTTAGTTCCTTTGTGGTTTTGTTTTCATATTGAACTTGCCAAATGTCTGCTGTTTGGTTTCAGATCTTCATATATATATTATTCCGAAGTGTACCCGACAAAACAGCTCTGAGAACACGACGCGAGACAAATGGTGCGCCCCACACAAGTCTGACATACAAACTCGTTATTGTCTAGGTAGATTGAAAGAACTTTTGTTTTTCGTATAGCAGTTCAGCATGACTAGTATGTCTAGGTTTTAGCGTTACCCGTTTCTCTGCATGGCGCTCACAACATGGCCAGCCAGTGAGCTGTGCTTTTAACCATGTGTCACTACGACGTATGCTACTGAATCCATGGCCATGTCTCAAAATAAAGCCGGTCTCCGTCATTGCGTAGATACAATACTGTGTACCGAGTTGTTTGTGACTGCGATAAATATTGGTCTCTAAACATCGAAAGATCTGTACACTTGTTTCGGAATGATATGTGTATATGTGTGCGTACGAGAATATATGTGACATTCGCGCGAATGGTGCTGATGCATTATAAGGCCCATTCCCTTTTTTTTAGGCCAAAAAGTTGTTTTTTTTTCCCGTCCCAACCCAAAGAAATTCGCTGACAAGGGAATGTGTTACGGTGTACCTGCTGCTGGTATCCACCCAATTTACTTCTTAATACAAGCAAAGCACATCTGGTAAAACACATAAAACTTGCTAGACCCTAAAAAGCACCACCTGAACGGGATACGAGGAAATGATTCGAAGTCTAAGCCATCTTCTTTATATCAGTTCTGATCAATCATATAGCATGAAAGCTAGCTAGATCAATCGTCTAACTAAACCGTTTCGGGAGCAAAAGTTTCAAAGTTGCATTTTTTTGCAAAAGGCATGTCAATGTTTTTTCCCTGTGCATTCAAAATTCCAAAAGTTTAAAAAGGGGGGTTGTACTCAATAAGCACAAAGGCTTCACTCACTGTCTAGAGGTTATCCCGCATCGCCAGTCTTCACAACATTGGGCCTCGTCGGTCAGCGATTCTGCCAGAAGTCGTTACCCGTTGGACAGGTGTGTGTGCGTGTGTGTGTTCATCTTTGCTCTACGAAAACACCTGGAAGAAAACACAATAAAAAGAGCATTACAATATGTACGGTGACTAACGACGTCCACGTTCCCTTCACCCCACTGAAGACAAAGGCATAAATCCCATAACGATCATTACTCTAAAGAATCTAGCATCTCTTGCCAGCGTTCGGCTGCGCGCCGTAGTAATGGCGCCAACCCGGAAGACGACACGCTACAGTGACGTCACGACAATACAGCATACGCGCCATCTTCGTTTCCCTAACGATGGCGGCATCGGTGATCTAAGCGAACTAGGGGGGACCGTTTTCTTTCGTCTTTTTCTACTTTCCTTCGATGTATGTACGTGCATTAAAGTAGTTTGCCATGAGGTACACACATAGGACTACCGGTGTATCATGGTACAGCGGCCTGTGCGACAGTGGGGAACTTTTATGTAGCTTACGAGGCATGTCAATGTGCAGGATATAGCACTGTGCACGACCTGCCGCACAGTTCAACGATGTCAGTCTGTGTCCGTGGCTGTTATACCAAATACATCGGGCCCTGCTGCGTCCGGGTAGTCAACCCGGGGGGGGTATGGACCAATTGGCTTTTTGGTTTTTCGGGAAAAAATTCAAATTCCCCTTTTGGTTTCAGTTTTTTGTCCTTTACTAAAAGGGGCTTTTTTTCCCAAAATTTTGCCTGTTGAAAAAGAAGTCTGGGCAGTATCTAATTTAACATTCGTATACTGAACTTCATAATACTACACTCAACGACAGACGTTCCGTTAAAAATTGTTGTCACTCCACTCTGTGCAATCTTGAAATCTAAAACTTGTCAACAGCGACCCCCTCTAGTGCTGCATCAGGCTGCGAAAAACAAGTTTTCCATTACAAACACTTTACAACACACGAAATGATTGTAGGCAACGCAATGAACCAAAACCTCCACTCACTGTCGATTATTTGCTGCCCGTAGTCGACAGTTGTACGGCACAGATGACTCGTTTGGTCAGTGATGCTGCCATAGGGTGACGACCGCCTACTGTTGTCTTTGCGTCTTCTATAGGCCTACCTGGTGTCAAATAAAAACACGTCGAAATATGTCAGGCGAGGCGAAACAAGACTTTCGTTCACACAACAATTTTCACTGTAAGTAATAGTCTTTGTAATTTCAATTTTTGTGGTTCGATTTTTGCCCCCTTTTTAGTTCCCTTTTTGGTTTCTTTTCATATTGAACTTGCCAAATGTCTCTGTTTGTTTCAGATTTCAAATTTTTTTTTCCCAAGTGGGAAAAAAACCCGACAAAACATACAAACTCGTTATTGTCTAGGTAGATTGAAAGAACTTTTGTTTTTCGTATAGCAGTTCAGCATGACTAGTATGTCTAGGTTTTAGCGTTACCCGTTTCTCTGCATGGCGCTCACAACATGGCCAGCCAGTGAGCTGTGCTTTTAACCATGTGTCACTACGACGTATGCTACTGAATCCATGGCCATGTCTCAAAATAAAGCCGGTCTCCGTCATTGCGTAGATACAATACTGTGTACCGAGTAGTTTGTGACTGCGATAAATATTGGTCTCTAAACATCGAAAGATCTGTACACTTGTTTCGGAATGATGACTAATCAAATGTGTACAAAACTTCTGGCTGTGGGTTGCCTTTGCATGCTACTTCCCAAGCATACTGTTTCCAGGGGTAGTGCGTTCTGCTTGGTGTAATGGCAGGCAAAAGAAGCATTACTGTATTGAGTGGTTGTATGTGTATGTGTATGTGTATGTGTATGTGTATGTGTATGTGTATGTATGTGTATGTGTATGTGTATGTGTATGTGTATGTGTATGTGTATGTGTATGTGTATGTGTATGTGTATGTGTATGTGTATGTGTATGTGTATGTGTATGTGTATGTGTATGTGTATGTGTATGTGTATGTGTGTATGTGTATGTGTATGTGTATGTGTATGTGTATGTGTATGTGTATGTGTATGTATGTGTGTGTGTATATGTGTATGTGTATGTGTATGTGTATGTGTATGTGTATGTGTATGTGTATGTGTATGAGTATGTGTATGTGTATGTGTATGTGTATGTGTATGTGTATGTGTATGTGTATGTGTATGTGTATGTGTAGGTGTAGGTGTAGGTGTAGGTGTAGGTGTAGGTGTAGGTGTAGGTGCATGTGCATGTGCATGTGCATGTGTATGTGCATGTGTATGTGCATGTGCATGTGCATGTGCATGTGCATGTGCATGTGCATGTGCATGTGCATGTGCATGTGCATGTGCATGTGCATGTGCATGTGCATGTGCATGTGCATGCATGCATGCATGTGTGTGTGTGTGCATGTACGTGCATGTGGATGTGCATGTGCATGCATGTGATGTGCATGTGCATGTGATGTGCATGTGATGTGTGCGCATGCATGTGTGATACATGTGCATGCATGTGCATGCATGTGCATGTGCATGTGCATGTGCATGCATGTGCATGTGCATGTGCAGTGCATGCATGCATGCGTGCATGTGTGCATGTGCATGTGCATGTGCATGCATGCATGTGCATGTGCATGCATGTGCATGCATGTGTACGTGCATGCATGCATGTGCATGTGCATGTGCATGTGCATGTGCAGGTGCATGTATGTGCATGCATGTGCATGTGCATGTGCATGTGCATGTGCATGTGGCGTACGTGAATGTGTATGTATTGTAGCCAATACGCACAAAGGCTCCTGTCTAGAGGTTATCCCGCATCGCCAGTCTTCACAACATTGGGCCTCGTCGGTCAGCGATGCTGCCAGAAGTCGTTACCCGTGGACAGGTGTGTGTGCGTGTGTGTGTTCATCTTTGCTCTACGAAAACACCTGGAAGAAAACACAATAAAAAGAGCATTACAATATGTACGGTGACTAACGACGTCCACGTTCCCTTCACCCCACTGAAGACAAAGGCATAAATCCCATAACGATCATTACTCTAAAGAATCTAGCATCTCTTGCCAGCGTTCGGCTGCGCGCGGTAGCAATGGCGCCAACCTGGAAGACGACACGCTACAGTGACGTCAAGACAATACAGCATACGCGCCATCTTCATTCGTACGACGTCAGATTTCAAGATGGCGGCAAAAATATGAATTCTAGACCATTTCCGACAGGAATGCGGCACTAGTGTAGAATGCGAACCCACGCCAATTGTTCCTACACTTGAAACTTCATTCAGAGAGGCGCGGATAGCGTAGTGGCTAACGCATCCGACTGGCACGCCGGCGCCCCGGGTTGACTACCCGGACGCAGCAAGCCTGATGTATTTGGTATAACAGCCAACGGACACAGACTGACATCGTTGAACTGTGCGGCAGGTCGTGCACAGTGCTATACTCCATGCACATTGACATGCCTCGTAAGCTACATAAAAAGTTCCCCATTGTCGCACAGTCAGCTGTACCATGATACACCGGTAGTCCTATGTGTGTACCTCATGGCAAACTACTTTAATGCACGTACAGACATCGAAGGAAAGTAGAAAAAGACGAAAGAAAACGCCCCCCCCCCAGTTCGCTTAGATCACCGATGCCGCCATCTTGAAATCTGACGTCGTACGAACGAAGATGGCGCGTATGCTGTATTGTCGTGACGTCACTGTAGCGTGTCGTCTTCCGGGTTGGCGCCATTACTACGGCGCGCAGCCGAACGCTGGCAAGAGATGCTAGATTCTTTAGAGTAATGATCGTTAGGGGATTTATGCCTTTGTCTTCAGTGGGGTGAAGGGAACGTGGACGTCGTTAGTCACCGTACATATTGTAATGCTCTTTTTATTGTGTTTTCTTCCAGGTGTTTTCGTAGAGCAAAGATGAACACACACACGCACACAAACCTGTCCACGGGTAACGACTTCTGGCAGCATCGCTGACCTACGAGGCCCAATGTTGTGAAGACTGGCGATGCGGGATAACCTCTAGACAGTGAGTGAAGCCTTTGTGCGTATTGAGTACAACCACATACACATGCACATGCACATGCACATGCACATGCACATGCACATGCACATGCACATGCACATGCACATGCACATGCACATGCACATGCACATGCACATGCACATGCACATGCACATGCACATGCACATGCACATGCACATGCACATGCACATGCACATGCACATGCACATGCACATGCACATGCACATGCACATGCACATGCACATGCACATGCACATGCACACATGCACATGCACATGCACATGCACATGCACATGCACATGCACATGCACATGCACATGCACATGCACATAACATGCACATGCACATGCACATGCACATGCACATGCACATGCACATGCACATGCACATGCACATGCACATGCACATGCACATGCACATGCACATGCACATGCACATGCACATGCACATGCACATGCACATGCACATGCACATGCACATGCACATGCACATGCACATGCACATGCACATGCACATGCACATGCACATGCACATGCACACATGCACATGCACATGCACATGCACATGCACATGCACATGCACATGCACATGCACATGCACATGCACATGCACATGCACATGCATATGCATATGTACATGCACATGTACATGCACATGCACATGCACATGCACATGCACATGTACATGCACATACACTTTACAATTTTTACACTCTACACATACACATACATATACATATACATATACACATATACATATACATATACATATATACATATACACATACCATACACATACATACACATACATATACACATACACATACACATACACATACATACACATACACATACACATACACATACACATACACATACACATACACATACACATACACATACACATACACATACACATACACATACACATACACATACACATACACATACACATATACACATACACATACACATACACATACACATACACATACACATACACATACACATACACATACACATACACATACACATACACATACACATACACATACACATACACATACACATACACATACACATACACATACAACCACTCAATACAGTAATGCTTCTTTTGCCTGCCATTACACCAAGCAGAACGCACTACCCCTGGAAACAGTATGCTTGGGAAGTAGCATGCAAAGGCAACCCACAGCCAGAAGTTTTGTCCACATTTGATTAGTCATCATTCCGAAACAAGTGTACAGATCTTTCGATGTTTAGAGACCAATATTTATCGCAGTCACAAACAACTCGGTACACAGTATTGTATCTACGCAATGACGGAGACCGGCTTTATTTTGAGACATGGCCATGGATTCAGTAGCATACGTCGTAGTGACACATGGTTAAAAGCACAGCTCACTGGCTGGCCATATTGTGAGCGCCATGCAAAAAACAAAAAAACCTGTCATTGCTGAATGCAAGAAAAAAAAAATTTCCCAATCTACCTAGAAATAACAGTTTTATGTCGATTTGGGGGGCGCATTTTTTTCTCGGTGTTTTCGAGTTTTGTTGAAAAACACATTTGGCAAGTTCAATATGAAAACAAAACCACAAAGGAACTAACAAGCAATGGGTGTATCATATAATCATTGTTATTGAGCCACACAAATAGTTGTACGCACTACAAAGACTATTACGTTACAGTGTAAATGTTGTGTGAACGAAAGTCTTGTTTCGCCTCGCCTGACATATTTCGACGTGTTTTTATTTGACACCAGTAGGCCTATAGAAGACGCAAAGACAACAGTAGGCGGTCGCCCCGGTGACAACTGCCCACAAATAAAATCGGTGGTGGAGTTTTGGTTCATTGCGTTGCTACAATCATTTCGTGTGTGTAAAGTGTTTGAATGGACTATTACTTCGCCTCTTTGCGCAGCCTGCCCGGGTGTCGCTGTTGACAAGTTTTAGATTTCAAGATTGCACAGAGTGGAGTGACACAATTTGAACGGAACGTCTGTCGTTGAGGATTTTCAGTATACGAGAATTAGATACTGCCCAACTCTTTCAACAGGCATGGAAAATTTAAAGTACATGATCGAAGAAGGTATATTAGTGACTTGAATGAGAGCAAATAGAATTCCTTCCGACAGAATGGGGGGGCGAACCCACGCAATTGTTCTACATGAAACTATTAGAGAAAGTATGCGCATCCGACTGGCGCGGCCCCGGTGCCCGGACCACACTATTATTTTATAAACCCGGCAAGACTGACATCGTGCGGGCTGCCACATTCGCATTTGCCTCTAACTATAAAGTTCCCATTACCCCTCCATGATACGGTAGTCTATGTGTTCCTCATGGCCCACAATGCGTCGGCAAAAGAAAAGACGAAGAAACGCCCGTGCCATCTTGAAATCGATTAGACGAAATCGCGTATGCTGTTTTCGTGACGTCACTGTACGTGTCGTCTTCGGGTTGCGCCATACTACGGCGCGCAGAACGCTGGCAAGGATGTAGATTCTTTGAGTAATATCGTAGGATTTATGCCTTTTCTTGTGGGTGAAGGACGTGATCGTTAGTCACCGTATATTGTAATGCTCTTTTTTTGTGTTTTCTTCGGTTTTTCGTAGAGCAAATAACACACCACGCACACAAACCTGTCCCGGTAACGCTTCTGGCATCGCTAGCGAGAATGTTGTGGTGGCATGGGATAACTCTGACAGTGGTGAACCTTTGTGCTATTGGGCAACCATACCATACACAACATCGATACATCGCATACGCAACGCATCGCATCGCATGCAACACGCAATCCATAACCATCATCGCATCAACATCGCATCGCATCGCATCGCATCCATCCATACCATACCATACCTACCCTACGCTCGACCCCTCCCTACATACATACCATCCATCGCATCCATCCCCACCACCACCCCCAAACCACATCCATCCATCCATCATACACCCTCAATACAGTAATGCTTTTTGCCGCCCCCCAAAGCAGGAACGCACACCTGAAACAGTTTTTGCATGGGAGAACCAATATTTATCGCAGTCACAAACAACTCGGTACACAGTATTGTATCTACGCAATGACGGAGACCGGCTTTATTTTGAGACATGGCCATGGATTCAGTAGCATACGTCGTAGTGACACATGGTTAAAAGCACAGCTCACTGGCTGGCCATTTGTGAGCGCCATGCAGAGAAACGGGTAACGCTAAAACCTAGACATACTATCATGCTGAACTGCTATACGAAAAACAAAAGTTCTTTCAATCTACCTAGACAATAACGAGTTTGTATGTCAGACTTGTGTGGGGCGCACCATTTGTCCCCCCCCCCCCCCCCCCCCCCCCCCCCCCCCCCCCCCCCCCCCCCCCCCCCCCCCCCCCCCCCCCCCCCCCCAAAAAAAAAAAAAAAAAAAAAAAAAAAAAAAAAAAAAAAAAAAAAAAAAAAAAAAAAAAAAAAAAAAAAAAAAAAAAAAAAAAAAAAAAAAAAAAAAAAAAAAAAAAAAAAAAAAAAAAAAAAAAAAAAAAAAAAAAAAAAAAAAAAAAAAAAAATTTCCTTTAAAAAATTAAAAAAGGGAACCCCACCCCAAATTGCCAAATTAAATTTTTAAAACCAATGGGTACCATCCATACCCCCCCGGGTTGTACCCCCCAGAACCGATGAGGTATAACACCCGGCCGATTTTGAACCCGGGTTGGAATGCAATAGCAAGCTCCTCTAACTCTAAAAATTCCCCATTTCGCCATGCTGTCCGTACAGGTACCCATTTGGTCCTATGGAAACTTTTTAAATTTTCCCAAAAAAAAAAAAAAGGACGCCCTAAATTTCCGAACAAAAGGGCCCTATTTTTTTGGTGACGACGACTTCGTCTTGGGTTGGGGATTATCGGGGAAATAAGAATGCGATTTTTGGAAATTTTAGGGATTTATGCCTTTGTCTTAGGGGGGTGAAAACGGGGACCTTTAGTACCGTAAATTTTGAAGCCATTTTTTTTCCCATTTTTCGGAAAAAATGAACCCAAAACCGCCCCCGCCCGGGAAACGTTTAATCCACCACGGGCCCAATGTTGTGAAACTGGCGGGGGGGTTTTCCCCATGTTTAAAAAGCCCCCTTTGTCTTTTTAAAACCCCAAAAAATTTACAAAAAAAAAAAAGGAAAACCCCCCCAAAACCCCCCAAAAACCAACCCCCCAAAACCTCCCCTTCCCCTCCCCCCAAAAGGGAAATTTCCCCCCAAAAACCAAAACCCCCAACAAAATTTTTAAAAAATTTTTCCCCAAAATCCCAAACCAAAAAACCCAAAAAACTTCGCCCCCTTAACCCCAAGCGAAGCACCCCCCTGGAAAAAAGGCGGGGGAAATACATGCAAAGGCAACCCAACCCGGGTTTTCCCCTTTTTTTTTCCAAACGGACGTTTTTTTCGATGTTTAAAACCCAAAATTTTTATCGCATCCAAACAACCGGTACACATATTTACACCAATACAGAGGCTTTTTTTGGGCGGGCCATACAAGCAACGTCGGGGACCAGGAAAAGGCCATGGTGGCCATTTTAAAAGGA
>JAODUO010003664.1:0-13013 GCA_025642075.2 Ridgeia piscesae | reverse complement strand
AAACAAATGCAAACACAAAAGTCCACCAATCTTTCCGTTTCGTAAATGTAAGAAATTGAAGATATAATTACATTTTTAAAAATGTGTAAAAATCCATAAAAAACAAAAACTTTAAACCGCATTTTTGAAAAAAATGCAAATTTAGAATTTCTTTAAGTAATTAATTTAATGATTGACATTATGAACTATGTCAAGAATATAACGACCCGAGGAGGGTAATCGGGATTTCTTGTAAATATCCAACTTAAACCAGGCAGTCTTTTTGATTTAATTTTAGGGCCAAAATGGGACAAATCAAATAACACGACAGCAAAGTTTCCATAAGGTACCTATAAAAATATCACGTCCCCTTCATTAAACCCCCTTTACAGGGACCATAATAGACAGGCACTATAACAGACAGGCATTATTTTTCACAATTTATCCGTTGTGAACCTTTGAAAATAGTACTTTAATGTTAACTAAACACAAATGTTGAAGGGCTCATAACAGTAAATGTTGAAATCGAAGTAGGATCCGCATTGATTTTAACGCTTTGATTAGTATAATTGTTTATAAAACTATCCAATTTTTTAATCTTCATAAGCATTTAAAAGTGACAACTGTGACAGAAAATACAGTTTGAAAATTTTCAGCTATGACACATGTATGTTATTTAATGAAAGGCATCAATACAAAAATTCGGAATTTCACCTGAAGAACGCGAGGTGGTATTTAGTTCTTGAGAAATAATTAATTAACGTGTTGGTGTCAATTTTGTTTGTGGCATAATAACCGAAGCATTTGGCAGTCGTTCACTGAAGAAAACATCTTTTATTTCCACATCTTATATCTAAAAATTTTCAATGTGTTGGTGTTTCATAGGGTACTTGTCGCTAAAAACGGATAGAAATAATTTGGTCTTCCCCATAAAATCATTCTAAAATCTCACATTATTGTACGAAATTGACAACCCAGTCTTCAAGGGACTTGCCCTCGGGAATAGATAGCACTTATGGTCTCTCAAAATTTGCCGAAAAGTAAATATACAAATTTATTCAAAATGATACCCAGTAACGTCGGGAAATTGCACCGTAAAATAGATCTCATCAAACGTTCAACCTAAATTAGAGAATTTGGGAAGAAAACGTTTATCAAAACTAAAATGTAACTCCCTAAACAAATGCAGTAACACAAAGTCCACCAATCTTTCCGTTTCGTAAAGTAAGAAATTGAAGATATAATTACATTTTTAAAAATGTGTAAAAATCCATAAAAAACAAAAACTTTAAACCGCATTTTTGAAAAAAATGCAAATTTAGAATTTCTTTAAGTAATTAATTTAATGATTGACTTTAAATATGCTATAAATATAACGACCCGAGGAGGGTAATCGGGATTTCTTGAATATCCACTTAAACCAGGCAGTCTTTTGATTAATTTTAGGGCCAAAATGGGACAAATCAAATAACACGACAGCAAGTATTGGTACATAGACGTTCCTACTAAAAATATCACGTCCCCTTCATTAAACCCCCTTTACAGGGACCATAATAGACAGGCACTATAACAGACAGGCATTATTTTTCACAATTTATCCGTTGTGAACCTTTGAAAATAGTACTTTAATGTTAACTAAACACAAATGTTGAAGGGCTCATAACAGTAAATGTTGAAACGAAGTAGGATCCCTGCAAATTTCTTTAGCTTTGATTAGTATAATTGTTTATAAAACTATCCAATTTTTTAATCTTCATAAGCATTTAAAAGTGACAACTGTGACAGAAAATACAGTTTGGAAATTTTCAGCTATGACACATGTATGTTATTTAATGAAAGCATCAATACAAAAATTCGGAATTTCACCTGAAGAACGCGAGGTGGTATTTAGTTCTTGAGAAATAATTAATTAACGTGTTGGTGTCAATTTTGTTTGGGCATAATAACCGAAGCATTTGGCAGTCGTTCACTGAAGAAAACATCTTTTATTTCCACATCTTATATCTAAAAATTTTCAATGTGTTGGTGTTTCATAGGGTACTTGTCGCTAAAAACGGATAGAAATAATTTGGTCTTCCCCATAAAATCATTCTAAAATCCACAATATTGTACGAAATTGACAACCCAGTCTTCAAGGGACTTGCCCTCGGGAATAGATAGCACTTATGTGGCTCTCAAAATTTGCCGAAAAGTAAATATACAAATTTATTCAAAATGATACCCAGTAACGTCGGGAAATTGCACACGTAAAATAGATACTTCTCAACGTTAACCTAAATTAGAGAATTTGGTATAACGTTTATCAAACTAAAATGTAACTCCCTAAACAAATGCAGTAACACAATCCACCAATTTCGTTTCGTAAAGTAAGAAATTGAAGATATAATTACATTTTTAAAAATGTTTAAAAATATAAAAAACAAAAACTTTAAACCGCATTTTTGAAAAAAATGCAAATTTAGATTCGTTAATAATGTAAAACTTTAATGATTGACTTTAAATATGCTATAAATATAACGACCCGAGGAGGGAAAATCGGGATTTCTTGAATATCCAACTTAAACCAGGCAGTATTCTTCATTAATTTTAGGGCCAAAATGGGACAAATCAAATAACACGACATGCAAAGTTTCCATAAGGGTACCTATAAAAATATCACGTCCCCTTCATTAAACCCCCTTTACAGGGCCCCCCATAATAGACAGGACCAATAACAGACAGGCATTATTTTTCACAATTTATCCGTTGTGAACCTTTGAAAATAGTACTTTAATGTTAACTAAACACAAATGTTGAAGGGCTCATAACAGTGAAATGTTGAAACGAAGTAGGATCCCTGCAAATTTCTTTAGCTTTGATTAGTATAATTGTTTATAAAACTATCCAATTTTTAATCTTCATAAGCATTTAAAAGTGACAACTGTGACAGAAAATACAGTTTGGAAATTTTCAGCTATGACACATGTATGTTATTTAATGAAAGGCATCAATACAAAAATTCGGAATTTCACCTAAAAGAACGCGAGGTGGTATTTAGTTCTTGAGAAATAATTAATTAACGTGTTGGTGTCAATTTTGTTTGGGCATAATAACCGAAGATTTCATTTAACTTGAGAAACGCGATGTTTTATTCTCAGTCACACTCGTATATCTAAATTATCAATGTCGTGTTCTAGGGTACTTGTGCTATAGCATGGGATAGCAATACTTGGCCACTCAAAATTTGCCAAAATCAATACACAAATATGGTAACGAAAATAAAACCCAGTTACTTAGGGAAATTCCCTCTCGAATATATGAACTTATAGTTACCTCCAAGTTGCGAATGTGGAATAAAAGTTTATTCGAAACGATACATTACCGTTAACGAGGAATGACACCAAATCACAATTTTACTTCTAAGTAACTAAGAATATGAATTTGTTTGAAATTTTTCAAAATTGTAAAAATCCCCTAAAACAAATCATTTTAAACCCATTGAACACCAAATCTAAATTTCTGAATTTCTGTAAGAATTCAAATTTCATAAATCTTTAAATTGGTAAATCATAAACCCAGAGCTCAAAACCAGGGTTTCTGAAAATTCAATTTGAAGCCGATCTTTGTGAATTTCAATTATATTTATGTAGAGCGCCAGGGAAATAGGGCATTAAAATTCGAATTTACACAGGTTATATGAAAATTTGGCGAATAGGACTATTCTTACGTTAAACAATATTGATCACAACGTACCCTTCCAATAAACCGCCCCTTCTAACGGCCACCCCACTAGATTAGACAGAGACACCTCAATAACCACGACACGGCAATTATTTTGTCACAATTTATTCCACTTGTTTAAAACCACAATATTTGAAAACATCAGCACTTGGAAATGTTAAAACTTAGACCAAATTTGACGGGACCTGAAGTGGCAAATGTTAATAAAACATAGCATCCTCAACTTATGTTGTAATTTGAATATCTAATTGTACAAAAATACCAGATTGTTAAGTTTCATAAGCTTTAAAATTTGAAATTCTATAACAGAAAATCCATGATTGTAAATTTTTCGTTATGACAAGTAGCTGTTTAAGAAGGTCTAGAATAAAATAATTGGAATATTGCACCGAAGTAGACTAAGGTGGTATGAGTTTTGAAGAAAAATTCGCATCTAACTGTAGGACAATTTTGTTAAACTAAAAGCACATTTCGGATCTTATATTAAGAAACGGTGTTTATTCGTACATTCGGTATATTAAATATATTTTCAATTGGTTCGGTGTCAGTTAGGGACATTTCTATAATAAACACTATAATAGTCAAATTTGACACCTGATGCCACGCTCTAAAAACTTCTATGATCCCTATAATAGCTGATAGAAATTCAGAAATCTGCATCTGTGCTTCTAGGGACCTGCTGTCGGGAATGCGAATGAGCAATTATTTGGTTACACAGAAATTTGCGAAAACGCAAATATTCTCAAAAATGTAATTCGCTAAATCAGACATTACCCAGATTAACTTAGGGAAATTGAACCATTCGAATAAGTTTAATCAATACTTCACAAATTGCAACCTTCCAAATAGCAGACATTTGTGGGAATAAACACGTTATTCAAACCGATAACTGATAACCTTGCCTGAAATAAATGGTAGTACTAAAAAGATTCCCACAGAATTTCGTTGACATAAAAGTAGAAATATTGATAAACCGTTTGACAATTTCTACGAAAGTTGTAAAAAATCCCCAAAAAACATAAATCTCTTTTAAACCCATTTTGTCGAACATGAAAATCTAAATTTCATGAATTTCTTAAACGTAATGCTCAAAACTCAAGAATGTACATTTAAACTATTCGCATATATATAAACGCCCAGGAGGGCTTAAATCAGGGATTTCTTTAAATGTTCGCAAATTTGAAACCAGGAGTGTCATTTATGGTAATTTATTATATTATAGAGAGCGCTGAAATAGGGACATTTATTCAAAATTAACTTCAACCAAGCTATTCCGATTACAAGGCGTATCTCTACGTAAAATATGACACCTACCCCCTTCCATAGAACGCCCTTTACACGGGTACCCCACTAATTGACAACACCTCAAAACATACACGGTTTAATTTGTCACATTATTCCACTGTTGGCCCGGACATTGAAGACACGCACTTTGAGAGAATATTAGACCACTGTGAACGGGATCTATGAACTTTAATGTTGAATATTGAATAAGCACACCCTGCAAATAGTCTTCAGAAGCATTAATGTTACAATTGTGTTAGAACATGCAAATAGTTTTAAGTCCTTCTAGCATCTAAAATTAATTTATGAACTTTAAATAAGTATGAAAGTTTCTAAATATCGATATATTAATGTTAACTTTACAGAAAGGCCTATGATAGATCTGAAAAATAGATTATTGCATATGAAAGATGTGTCACAAGTGTTTGTTAGTTCTAATAAACAATTCCATTCGATCGTATAGTTGATAATTTTAGCTGAAGTGCATCATGTCCGACACGGGTTTCGGAGTTTTATACATTAAGACAGCGTTATTGATTCTGGTCACTTGTATATATGAAATATAATTTGACAGCTTACTCGCTTCATGATAGCATATATAATGAATCGATATCATATTCACAGATATTCAGACACCTGCATGCTTCTAAGTATCTTGCTCTTGGGGCTAGAATACAACTGATGTGTCTATTAAAAGTTTGCCGCCGAAATATACAAATATGAATTCTCTAATGATACTACAAAATTAAGCACAGAAATGATCCAAATGGTAATTTGTAGCTGAATACGTAGAACTTCATGTAGCTTACATCATTGAATGAAAACTTATTCAAAACTATAAATGAACCGTTCCAAGAAACAAATGGCAGGTAACAACAAAGAGACACACATTCTCGTTCGTTGAACTTAAAAGTTGAACATACAAGTTTCATACTTTCTAAAGTTTAAAAATCCCTAAAACAAAATATTTAACCTTTTGAAACAAATGTAAAATTCATAATTTCAAATCTCTTTTCACAAATCTGTGAAATGAAATTAATTTATGAATTTCTTATAAAATGTCAGAAGCCTCAAAAGCAAGGCATTTTGAACTATTCGAACTTAGAAGCAAGCATTTTTGATGGTAAATTAATGAATTCTAAAGTCTCAAATATGAACATTTTGAATATGCAGTAATAATAAGTATGCGACCGAGGAGGGCTTACAAAATAATTCGTACCCCAACTTAAACCGCCTTTACAGGGCGATCTCACTAATAGATGTGACCCTCAAAACCGACCTATTTACAATTTATTCCACTATATGACAGAGATTCCAAAACACAGTCACTTTGTAAATATTACTCATCCAATTTGAAGCGCATTAACACGGCACTTGATAACAGTAACTTCAGGAACCCTGCCACTGGATTTTGAACGTTTAATGTTGACTTTTTAAAACACATCCGTTTTAATGTTAAGCTTTAAATGTTGAAATTTGATAGAAAGAATACCAGTGTTGAAATTTATAACAGTTAAGTTGCAATCTTATCTTGTAATCAAAGTGTATAATTTCTTATAATTCATATATTGATTAAAGTTCTTAAGCAGAAAGGGTTAAATTCTTAGAAATAATTCGCATATTGAAAAGTGCTAGTGTCAATTTGTATGATGCTTAAGAACAACAGCATTCGCAGCGTTCTATGATAATAGTTGCATGTAATCTCGACGCCGGGTGGCTAATTATTTTGAAGAAATAGGTGTTGCATTGATCCAGTTCGGTATAATACGTATAATAGTCAATTTCGCTCTATGCCAGGCTCATGAAAACTATTAAGAAACATACTATTATCTCACAAATGCAATCTATATTCTTTATAGGGTATCTTTTACGTAGATGATCGCGAATAACAACTGAGTGTCTTTAAAGTTCTCTACCGCTGTTGAAAAATTGGTAATTATCACATCAAACAGATTACGAACGAATATCCATTGTAAAATTATGATTGCTCATCGCAATAACTGGCAGTTAATTGAACTTCTAAATGATTGCGTTTATCAAACTTACAATAAGCATTCGCAAACAAATGCAGTAACACATTATCGAAACTGACACATCTCGTCAGTAAATTAGATATATGAAATAAGTTAGACCAATTCTTAAATGTGTGAAAACCTTAAAAAAAAAGAATATCATTTAACCGTTTGCAACAGCAAAAGTAAAATTTCATAATACAAACTATTCTACACATGTGTCGAAGATATATACTTTATGACATGTCATAATTTAAACGATCCAGAAGGCCAAAGTAGATTTTTTAATACGCAATTTGAAAGGCAGCAGGTAAATTATGGAATTTTGTATATATGTACGCTGAATAAGGACATGATATTAAATATGTTCATAATTATACGTATCGCGAACAAGTAGGACATTACTTCAAAATATTACCTACCCCTGATTAGCCACCTTTAGGGATCTCTACTATATATGACACCTAATAACCCATAACAATATTTACACGCATATCACGTTGTCGCGAACATAAAACATCACCTTTGGTAATATAGAACTTAACCACTGTTGGACAGCTTTAACGCAGTGCACTGTTGAAGAAGACACTTAGCACACCTGGCAACTTATCGTGAATGTTTGAATGATACAATTGGTTGAAAACATCATCCAATTGTTTAAGTCTTAATAGATTAAAATGTTGACATCTATAAACATGCAAAAACTGTTAATCAAAGATTTTAACTTGACACTATGATACTTGTTTAATCAAATGTATAAATTTCTTATAATAATACATTTATTAGAAATTCTAACAGTAAAGGTATGCAATTCTATAATGAAAATTGCAGCTATGAACCGTGTCGTGATCATTTAGTTTGAAGATAATACGACAGCATTGGCATTTAATAAGAATATTGACTTGAATCAGCACATTCGGGATGCTATATTTTGAAGAAAATAGTTTCGTTAGGTCATGTTGGTATAATACATGATAGATCATAATTTCGAGCTCTTCGGCATGCTGAAAACATATTAAACGGATCCATATATATTTGCACAATCAGACATCTGAAATCTTTCTAATGGGTCTCTTTCTGTCAGGAAAGGTAACAACTGTGTGCTTTCTAAAGTTTGCACGTCGATAATACGAATATCAATTATCACATCAATATCCCAGAAACTTCAGAATTACCATTGTAATTGTATGAATGCTCATCCAGATTAACTGTCAGGATTGAACTTTTGTAATAAATAGTTATTCAAAACGATCAATACCGTTGCAGAACTATGCAGTAACATAAAGTCAGAAATACATATCCTCGCTAAATAGATATTAAATAAACGTTCCAACATTCTTTACATGTGAAGAACCCCATAAAAAAAAATATATTTAACCCGATTTTTTAACAAATGATGTAAATTCATAAATTCAAATCTTTACCATTTTGCAACAGAAATATAAATTTATAATTTCTAATATTAACACACAGTGTGCTCAAAATAAGCATTTATTGAAATATCGTCATTTTAAACCCGGAGGGCTTAAAATGTAATTTCATTATTTGTAATATCGAATTTAAAGGCCATATATTCATTTTGAGTATTCATATAATGTATTGCGGACAAGTAGGGAGATTCTTCGAATAAATGATACGACCTTCATTCAACACCTTTACGGACACTTTACTAATTAGACCGACCCCCAATAACCGACTTTATATGTCCACTTTCACTTGACAGAACACTCAAAAACGACAGTCTTTTTGTCAAATTATTCCACCTTTCAACACATAACAGCGCATGTTGAATAGTAACTCAGAAGCACTGACAGTTATTTGTCACGTTTATGTTGATACAACAGTTGAGAAACATCCACATTTAGTGTTAATTAATAAAATGTTGACAGTGTATAGAACATGCAAATGTTTTAATGATAATTTAGCATTAAATCACTATGTTGCTTGTAATCGAGTGTAAATTTCTTATAATTCATATATATGCTTAATGTTCATCAGAAGGTCATGTTATATCTATGAACATAATTGCAGCTGATGACACGTGTTCAGGATCATTTAGTTATGAGATCAAGTAATCAGCAATTCCCGCATTTCTATAATTTATTATGCATTAATACGACACGCGGATTATTTATTTTGAAGAACGGTGTTTCGTTATGTACATCTGTTAATAAATATATTTAATCATATTTACGTTTTGATTGGCAGTGCTCATATTAAAAGGATGCTTCATATTGCAGCTCACACTGGGAAACTCATTTCTAATGGGTCTTTTCGTGGGTACAGCAAATAGAACTCTGATGCTGTCATCAAAAGTTGCTGATACGTCGAATAAGATATGGAATTTAGAATACATATAGCTTTACAGAAATTGACACCAATCTGTAAATTGTATATTGTCATACCGTTAACTTGCAGGATATGAACTTTTGGGTAATAAATGTTTATCTCAAAATTCAATATCCGTACGAACAATGGGGATCAAACAATTATTCAGAACAGTACATTCGAGTAAAATGATTGAACATATAAACGTTGACAATTCTTACAAATGTTGAAGAAACACGTAAAAAAAAAATTCATTTTAACCGTTTTAACAAATGTAGTAAATTTCAAAATTCAACTATTTACCGATTTTCAAATGTAAAATTTAAATATCTATTTTATACTAAAGACCAGTGGTCAAAGATCAGACATTTTAATATTCGCATTTGAAACAGCAAGGCTAAGTCATGCATTTCTTGTAAATATGCGCAAATTGAGCCATATATTCATTTTGAGTATTAATATATGTATTACGACCGAGGAGGACTTTCAAACTAGATACCGTACCCCTATTAAACCGCCCTTTACACGGGCGCACCCCACTAGATTAGACAGAGACACCTCAATAACCACGACCGGAAATTTATTTTGTCACAATTTATTCCACTGTTGTGCACACACTATTGAAAACATCAGTCACTGTTGGTAGAATAGTTAACTTCAGAACACAAATGTTGGACAGGGACATCATAGACACGTGGCAAATGTTGAATAGACAGACAGTTGAGGCACTCCCTGCCACAACTTGATCGTTGTGAACGCTTTGAATGTAGTACTAATTGTGTTACTAAAACATATCCAGATTGTTTTAAGTGCCTTCATAAGCATTTAAAATGTTGACAATTCTGATAGAACATGCAAAATACCAGTGATTGATAAAGTTTCTTATCAGTCTATAGATCACTAATGTATATGCTTAGTTTAATCAGAAAGGTCCTATGCAAATATCTAAATAATTCGGATATATTGCACCTAAAAACCCCTGGGGGTTTTATTTTATTCTTAAAGAAAATTTTTTTTGGTTTTTTTGCCCCGTTTTGGGAAATTTTTTTTTGAAAGACCACAATAACCACCGCACCCCCGGCAGCGATCCCCTTTAAGAAAACGCATGCTTTGTTAATTTCGTACATTGGGGTATTTTCTTAAAATATTTTTAAATTGGCGGGGGTTTCAGAGGGTAAATTTGCTAAAAAAACACTTTTTTTAATTTAGCAAATTTACCCTCTAAAACCCCCGCCAAAATTGAAAAATTTTTTAAAAATATACCCCAATGTACGAAATTTAAAAAAGCATGCTTTTTTCTTCAAGGGGTATCGCTCCCCGGGGAAATGCGGTGGTTATTGTGCTTTTTAAAAACAAAATTTCCCAAAAGGGTTAAAATTTTCCAAAAAATTATTTTCTTCAAGAATAACAAAATTTACCCACTTTTCAGGTGCAATATATCCGAATTATTTAGAAAATTTGCATAGGACCTTTCTGATTAAACTAAGCATATACATTAGTGATCTATAGACTGATAAGAAACTTTATCAATCACTGGTATTTTGCATGTTCTATCAGAATTGTCAACATTTTAAATGCTTATGAAGGCACTTAAAACAATCTGGATATGTTTTAGTAACACAATTAGTACTACATTCAAAGCGTTCACAACGATCAAGTTGTGGCAGGGAGTGCCTCAACTGTCTGTCTATTCAACATTTGCCACGTGTCTATGATGTCCCTGTCCAACATTTGTGTTCTGAAGTTAACTATTCTACCAACAGTGACTGATGTTTTCAATAGTGTGTGCACAACAGTGGAATAAATTGTGACAAAATAAATTTCCGGTCGTGGTTATTGAGGTGTCTCTGTCTAATCTAGTGGGGTGCGCCCGTGTAAAGGGCGGTTTAATGGAAGGGGGTACGGTGATCATATGTTTGACGTAAGAGATACGTCCTACTGTGTATCGCGAATACGCTTCTGTCATGTAACGTGTATATTCTTGAATATATGTCCCATATTTCAGCGCTCTACATACAATATAATTAAAAATTTCCATCAAAAGACACTGCCTGGCCTTTCAAAGTTGGGGAATATTTACAAGAAACTGCCCTGAGCTTTTGAGCCCTCCTCGGGTCGTTTATATATCTATGACGCATAGTTCATAAATGTATCATATCATTGAGCACAGTTTGTGAGCATTACGTTATACAGAAATTCATGAAATTTAGCATTTTGCGTGTTCGACAAAATGCGGTTTAAAATGAGATTTTTGTTTTTTATGGGGATTTTTACAACATTTTGTAAAGAAATTGTCTAAACGTATATATCTTCAATATTCTCTACATGTTACTGTCAGAACGGTAAGAGACTGTGGTGGACTCTTTGTTGTGTACCGTGCCATTTGTTTCAGGCGAACGGCTTACATGTTATCAGTTTCTGAATAAACGTGTTTCATTCCACACAAAGTTCTGCTAATCTTGGAAGGTTGCAACGTTTGATGAAGCATATCATAATTATTATCGAGATGGTGTCAATTTCCCTGCACAGTTAATCTGGGTATATGTCATTCTTGACGAATTACCATATTTTGTGAATATTTGACGTTTTCGGCCAAACCCAATTTAATGAAAACCAAAAATTGTTTTTTGTATCCCCGGAACGAGAATAACAAAGCATCGCGTTTTCTTCAAGTATGAAGCGACTGCCGAAATGCGTGTCGGTTCATTGATGCTCTTCAAACTAAAATTGATCACCTAACATCGGTGTCAGTATGCTGCAATTATTTCTTCAAGAACTAACATACCATCCCTGTCGACAGTCGTGCACTTTTCAGGTGCATTATCCAATTTTTGATATTTCATAGGACCTTTTATTAACTAAGCATTACATGTGATCTTAACTGAAAGAAACTTTTCAATCATTTTTTTGATTCCAAAATTGTACTTTAATGATAAGGCACTTAAAACAATCTGGATATTTTTTCAAAAAAAAAAAAAACGTGTCTATGATGTCCCTGTCCAACATTTGTGTTCTGAAGTTAACTATTCTACCAACAGTGACTGATGTTTTCAATAGTGTGTGCACAACAGTGGAATAAATTGTGACAAAATAAAGGGGCCTTTTGTCGTGGGGATAACGTCCAAAATTTTGTGTATCGCGAATACGCTTCTGTCATGTAACGTGTATATTCTTGAATATATGTCCCATATTTCAGCGCTCTACATACAATATAATTAAATTACCATCAAAGACACTGCCTGGCCTTTCAAAGTTGCGAATATTTACAAGAAACTGCCCTGAGCTTTTGAGCCCTCCTCGGGTCGTTTATATATTATGACGCATAGTTCATAAATGTATCATATTGACAATGCATTTGGTTTTCAGGGAAAAAAAGTCTTATATTTTCAGTTTCGAATAAAGTGTTTTTCCAACAAGTTTATCTTAAAAAGGTTCACTTATGAAGATTAAATTCATAATTTTGGATGGTGTCAATTTCCTGCAGTTAATCTGGGTATATGTCATTCTTGACGAATTACCATATTTTGTGAATATTTGACGTTTTCGGCCAAACTATTTGATGTAAGACACAATAAGTTGCTCACCCCCCCCCCCCCAAAAAAAAAAAAAAAAAAAAAATATAACTTAAAAAGCTACATCAGGTTTTTTGCGAACTGTCCCAATGCCCGCACAAAAAAATATTTTTTAATT